>SNQJ01S0195080.1:0-10370 GCA_010110895.2 Picea sitchensis | reverse complement strand
TTTCTGAATCTAATCTTTAAGAGTAACGAATGTTGCAGGATTTATCTCGTATACCCTGTTTCTGACTCGGAAAGATTTTAGTGTTTTATCTTCTGGTGTTTTCAATAAAGAAATTCTTAACTGCTTCTTTGGTGAAATTATCTTTCTCATCTTTTCTGCTGTTCATCATTTAAGCTATTGAAAGATCCAGTGATTATATTATCTCGCCCTGTGGAAGTTTTCCCTTTGCGTTTCTGTCTTGTATTTCATAATTTATTAAAACACAGACCCCATAGCCCAATGGAGGTGTAGATTGTCTCAACCAACTCGAAAAAATACTTTGACAACAAAACCGACCTATTTCTTTACCTAGCCTAATATTTAAAATTGGAAATATATCTAAATCATATAGAGAGATCCCTCTTTGAAGTTGGAAGGACTAGATCCCAGCTTCAAAAGTGGTTGGATAAAGTTACCTTAGTAGTTTTCTTCTGTTGTCAACCTCTAGGAAATTTACCAAGTGCTAACAGGATAAAGGGACAATGTAGCTACAACTTGAATAAGGAGGATCCTTTGATGCGCAAGAGGTACTCTATGTACCTATCCTAAAGAAGAACTTATTTTCCATCTCATTCACGGAGGATAAAGGTTATGAGGTTAACTTCCAGAGTGGGTCGGTGTCCATTCGCCCAAAGGGAGCCAATCCAGACACTTATGTGAGGCTTGGAGTCCAAGATGGGAACCTTTATATATTTTAGGTTATCCTGCACAGATATTGGTTCGCACTAGTGAGAGATTGTGTGATATCTGGCATAAGAGGATGGGTCATATCCATCATAGATCTCTACCATTAATGAAGAATATGGTCACTGGGATTCTAAAATTCAATCTAGACTAGTAGGGGATGTGCAAATGTTGTGCACTTGGAAAGAATGTCAAGGTAGCCTTTCCTAGCAGTGAGACTTGATCCAAGGGAATATTGTAATTGATCCATTCATACATTGGAGGGACTATGTTAATATCTTCAATGAAGCATGCATCTTACTATCTGACCTTCATTGATGAATTCTCTTGGAAGACCTGGATCTAATTCATGAAGACCAAGCATGAGGTCTTCAATCACTTCTGAGATTTCAAATCTCAGGTGTATTAAATGACAAGAAGGAATATTAAGGTGTTAAGGACAAATACCTAGGGTCAGTTCACCTCTACAAATTTCATTGATTTCTTCAAGGAGGAAGATAGTGGTCTACAACCCATAGTAGAATAGGGTTGCAAAGAGGAATACAATGTCTATAAACAATGCAGGTAAGACCATGGTGCATGACCAACTTTTTCCTATGTTTCCGTGGGTAGAGGATTTGAATACAACTTTGTATTTGTAGAAAAGGATCCCATACCTAATACTAGAGGATAAAATACCATAGAAAGCATTAATATGAAACATACCTAAGATAGGAAATCTTAGGATTTTCCATTGTCTAGTCTACATCCACATTTTTTTGGAGAAGAGGACAAAGTTGCATCCCTCAAGGGACAAGGGAATTTTAGTGGGGTACTATGAGGATTTGAAGGCCTACAAAGTGTTCTTTATAGATTAGCACAAGAGAATGGTGAGTCGAGATGTCAAGTTCAAGGAGAACTTAGAATCTAAGAAATCTCAGGACCTACTGATAGTTGGAAAGGGGCCACAGGGAGTGGGTACAAAGGATGAGCCGAGATAAGAGACTTCCAATGTAGGGAGACAAACTCTAGTGGATATGGAATAGAAATCATCCCCTTCGACTTCATTCAAGAGGCCCAACTAGTTTGTGCAGACCTTGCGGGATTATTGTGAGCATGTTGATCCTCTTAGGTCCACATTTAGGGAGAGTGGATCACCATGGAAATATCCATCGTTTATGGATTTGATGAACAACATCATAGAATCAGATCCCTCAATCTTTGAGGAAGAAACCATCCAACAGATATGGAGAGATTCCATGATGGAGGAGCACAAATCCATCATGAGAAATGATGTATGGGATATTGTGTTGATACCATAAGGGAAGTCATTTGTGACTTGCAGGTGGATTTACAAGGTAAATCATGAAACATATGGAAGTGTCGAGATGTACAAAGTTGTTGGTATAGGGGAAGACCCAGGGTTCCACTCTAACAATGCACCAACAAAACCCTAACTGCCGGCCCTTTTGGAAACACCTACGAAGAAGTACTTAATTTTTCTCCCTGTTGAACCAGGAAATGAGTATTCACCGCAAACTGAAGAAGCACCCATAAGTGATCTTTCGATCTATATTACTGTCTACCCAATCTGAGTCAAAGAACCCCTGCAACCTCACACCATCTCCACCAAGGTACTACAATACATATCATATTTTCCCCTACAAGTATCCGATCACATGATTTACTACCACCCAATCAACCTCCCTTGGCTCCACCATGAACTTCCTCAAGGAATTAACAATAAAGCATATATCTGGTTGAGTGTTGACTAGATACCTCAACAAGCCAATCAAATTCTTGTACTTTCTGGATTTTTCCAACTCTTAAGTTGAAGATTCAATCTTGTTCAGGTTGGTCACCATTAGAGTGGAAATAGGTTTTCTATATTGCATCTCGAATCTATTCAGGATCTCTAAAGCATACTTCCTTTGTTTGAGGAAGATCTCACCCAATCCTTTCCAAACCTAAAGTCCCAGAAAACAATGCATCATCTCGATATCCTCCACATCCAATTATGATGCTTGATATGATTTATAACCTACAATCATACTCTCTACGCCTATCATAATGAGATCATCCACATACAACATGAAGATGAGGATCTTAGATACAACCAACAAGAAGTATAGGTTGTAATATGCCTCACTCTTGGTGAATCCCATTTCATGTAGATAACTATCAATCCTCAAGTGATAGGCCATGGGTGTTTGTTTGAGTCCATACACGACTTTCTTAAGACTATATACATGTGTCTTCATGTCATGGACCTCAAACCCCTATGGTTGCTCAATGTACACCTCTTCCTCAATGATGTTGTTGAGGAAGGTGGTATTCACATCCATATGATGAATTCTCTGACCCATATTAGAAGATATAGAGATAACTTCTCGAATAGAGGACTATCTGGATATAGGAGAAAAAATCTCCTCATAGTCTACTCCCTCTATTTGAGAAAACCTACGAGCCACAAATATGGATTTTGTTGGCACTCAACCAAGTTTTGAGGAAAACTTGGTCAGGTTTGGACCACTTTTTGTACTTTCACACATTGGTCGAGAAAGGAGCGCCCAGGCAGAGTTGATATTGTGGATCTCACCGACTTTGTGGGATATGTGGACCCAGTAAGGGGTCTCTAGGGTTTTTGTAATGGGTTACGGGATGTTGATCCATGGGGTTTACCTAAGATTAGGTCTTATTGTAAGGGATTGTATAAGTATAAATAAAAGAAGGATGTATGGTAGAAGTAGAAGGGTTTTGGGGAGCTAAGTGTTGATAAGGTGATCATATTTGTGCAAGGGAATGCATGTTTGTTAAGGCTCTGTGCTTGATAGAAAGTTGGATATGTGCATTGACCTAGTTTGGAAGGAGGATCTGGTGCTCAGTGTGTAGATATCTTGTCTTAGGTGAAGCTCGACTCTATGGATGAGTGCACAGGAGTCGATGAATGTAAGAGATTGAAGAATAATAAATAAGATGAAGTAGTTGGTGGATGTAACCCCACACTGGGGTGAACCACATATATCTTGTGTATTTGGTTGGATTTGTGTTGTATTGTTTATGTTATGAATATCCTCAATGATTTGATTATCATGTATGATAGATAGATATGTTGATGCTTAGTGTTTTACTTGTGTTAAAGATAAATTAATGATTAGATCTATCTTAGTGCTATGTACTAAGTGGTTGAAGTGCTTCATATTTATTGTTACTGCGTCAATCTATCTTTGGGTATGTTCTACGATGTTACTAAGATTAGGAAACTAATGCACATCATCTTCTAAGTGTTAATATAATAACTTGCGAAGTGTTATTATCAAAGATCTATGTCTCATATTGGTTACATATACCTGCATCCTGTAACCCCCCCTACTTCTACCTTGGGTGAGACTTTTCCTACTTCGCAGATGTTTTCGAAAGGGACGGTAGTTAGGGTTTTATTGGTGTTCTGTTAGAGTTGAACCCTGGGTCTTCCCTTGTGCCAACAAATGGTTCTGTTGTCGGGACCAAAAAATGTGATTGATGGGAACTGAAGTAAAGAAAAGAGAAGATTTGTGCATAGATCTGTTGCTGAAGTGTGCAGTACCCTACTTGAATTGCGAAGCTCTGTGCTAAGAAATAAATTTGATCTAAAGAAAAGAGGTAAGATCCTAAAAGAGGTAAAATATCTATGCTTAGATAAGAGTAAGATAAGTGAATTTTATTTTTTGAAAGCATGCATTTAAATATGTTTAATAGGTTATGTCCTAGTCTGAAGGTTAGAACATAGTTGGAAGAAAGAGTTGATCTGAGTAAGTTTAATAGAAATGAAGAAAGATATGTTATTCCTATGCATAGAAATAATTTTTGGACTAATAAGTGGATGCGGGAACCTAGAAAGAATTTTTGCAGATTGCAGGTCCAACACTGTGATCCTAGTACACATTACAGAAGAGGTTGGGGAACATACAAGAGAAAAAGAGGATTGGCGTTGTGTTATAACTGCAGAATATTGGGACATCTTGCTAAGGAATGCCCTAGTATAGGTCCTATATGTCTTTGTTGTAAGATTGTTGGTCATGAAGTTGAGGATTGCCCAAGGATGATTGTTAAAGTTGAAAGAATGAACATGAGACAAAAAAACTATGAAGGAAGTCAAGAGACTAAGAGCATGTTATAAAATCATAAAGAGAAATAATTAGATAAATCTCAGACTATGTTATTACAGTTGAAAGAAACAATGGATGTTCAAAAAGATGTCAGTTTACCAGAGATCCTGAAAGTAAAACAACGCATCAGTGAAAGAATAGAAGACCTCGAAATAGACTGTGTCTTGGATGAAGAAACCCAAGTGAATATTATGACAGAAGACACTTGGGAAATTTTGGGAAAGTGTAATATGATACATTCATTGGGAAGGATAGGCTTGTTTAAGGGTGAGCTGATAAATTTATGTGGAATAATTACTAATGTACCTATTACTGTTCATGGAACATCGACTGCAGAGGAATTTGAAGTCATTAAGTTTGTTGATAATAGTGCCCCTTTCCCACTTTTACTAGGTAAGACTTGGATTGAGGATGATAGAATCAAAAGGAAAGCAGAGGAAGAAGCTATAGAAAAGAAAAAGAAAGAACCAAGGGATTTCATAGCCAGAAAAATAGATCAACTAACATAAGAACAAGAGGACAAGTCGAAGCACCAGAAGGCAAGAGAATTAGCTGTCAAGGTTGAAATAATGCAAGAAGGTTTGAAGGACCTATCCATTCAAGAAGGAAGTATATCCACCCAGGAATTATTAAGAGAATGGATATTAACTTTAGACCCTTTGAGGGTACATCAGTTGTGCGAAGTCACTACGCTAGGAGAAGATAAGAATAAGAATGGAAAGAGGATTCCAGAAATAGTTAAAGAAACTCAGATCATAGGAAAGAAGGAAATGAAGCTCAATAAAAAGAAATCTAGGTTGTAAAACCTTAAGAAGCTGCAGAGAAAAAATGGAAGACTTCGCAGACTAGAACCTCGTAGGAGGCAGGTTTGTAGGATTTGAACCTCGCCGGAACAACAGGACTACACAAAATGGGACTTCACACTGGCAAATCTATATCATCATTGGAGGCACCCCGACCATTAGAACGATGCTCCAGAATGGTTATAAAATGAATTTATGGGAGGATGGACCGATTTTGGACATTGAGACCGTGCCATATGAATAGATTCACATTGATGGAAGCATTCCTGGCCGTTGGAAGAATCTGTTACAATGCTCGCTTATTTAACTTCACGGTCACTGCGTCGGGACCACTTTTTGCTACCCATGATTCACTGATCCAAGAAGATAATTTATTGTGTGTCGAGTTGTGTTATCAGAAACTAGACCTTGTTGTCCGTTTGTTTATCCCGCTTATCCATTCACCTACCTCGACCTATCTATTAAAAGTGAGAATGTCGAGCGAAACTAGTGAATTAGAGAAGTATTTCAAGGAGGTCCTCAAGAATATAATGGCTGACAAACCATTATCTGAAGGTGTCTAGGCGTCATCGACTAGGGGATTGTAGGCTTCCTCGTTGACTGGATGACGTTATGGCCATGTTAACCCTGCAACTAAGAAGCCAAGTAAGCACCGTGACGATCTAGATAGTGAGAAGCAAATCTCGTCCATCCTACTAGAGTATATACCGCTTTTGGCTAGTGCAGTTAACCACGACAACATCCCACAAGATTATGAGTACACTCTGTTCATTGTGTACATTCTGAAAGGAATACACATAGTCGGAAGTCAGTTGGGATAGATCCCACTGCTGAAGAACAATGACTTCAACCTAGGAGATAGAAAGAACTATGCTATGCTAGCACCCCACTACTACTTGAAGAAGTCAACTGGGAAGAAGCCTCGCCTTGTATCCTAGCCATGGATTAAGCGACTGGTGCAATCCAATGTGCTGAATGTGATGAAGATTCCCTATTTTGGCTACCACTAAGAGGTTAATGCTTGCGTTAAACTCCTCTTGTCATGCTATCATGGTGGATACCTATGTCTCGACTGGAGGATTACTGTTGATCTTGCGCTGATCCACCATATTACAGGATTAAGAATGAAGAGACCCGACCCTCAATAGTTTTATCTAGGGAAGGCCTCGGACCTCTCCCTGGCACACCGCATCAAGGAATATTACAACGAGGTTGAAAAAGGAAAGAGAGGCTACAAGTTAGCCTCTATACAGGATGGCGCAATGCGCTTCACTTTCCAACTCATAGTTGGAAATATCATAAGGAAGAACCGCCCCACACAGGTCACAGGGTTTGTGGTGGACCTCGCAGGAAAATGTGTGGAGAGCATGCACATGAACTGGGCACGCTACCTCATCAATGAAATGGAGAAGGATTTCTGTGAAGCTCAGGATTTGGGATATGAATTCCACTTCAGCTTGCTGATAATTTTTATCACATTTTTTTCTTGGAAAATTCCTGAAGAATCCACCTTTCTAGAGATCGAACCATCAGAGTCGTTGGTCACTAGGTTTTCCACCTTGTGGTACAAAAATGACATGACAAAGAAATGACATTCCAACGCTATGTTTCATGCATATTATCAACAACTGAAGGTTTCCATTGAGTCATTTCCACACATGACATTGTGCACCTTACACCAGTACAGACCAATAGAAAAGTTCCATGCGGATCCACATTTAATCTATATAAATGTGCGTAGAGATGAGAACAAGGAAGAGTTACAATCGTACTACAAGATAACATATGAAGACATGGATCATATCACCAAGGAATGGCTGGAAGAGTTTCTTGTACCCATTGCTGATGAAAAACTCTCCGACATTGACACCATAGGAAGCCCCATGGTCACCTGAGTTGAGCATGTTAGACAGTCCAATGGGACAAAGAAGAAGAAGAAGTAGAAAGAAGTCCAGGATATAGAGACTTATGAGAAGGACAACACCTCTGAAGAAAATGGATCTAGCTCGCAAGAAGGAGGAGGAAACAAAGAAGATGGACAAGGAGGAGGGGATGAGAAAGGAGGAGGTGAATCTACACCACAGAAAGATCCCCTTACTGAAACAGTAACACCGCAAAAGAGGAAGGTTTCCCCGCATAAACCTTCAGCAAGAAAGAAGACACGTGTCAATAAGCCCCAGTTAGAAGCAACACTCATGAAGGACGACAACAGTTTGGTCCATGAAGCTATGGACGATGCTTGTGAGCATATCTTGTAGAGATATGGAGCAAAGCAGTAGGAGCTGTATGGAAGGATTGAGAAGGAACTGAAGGAAATATAACAAGATATTTGTTTGGTCCGGGTAGTACTATTGACGGGAAAAAATGACCATTCATCAACTGGAAGAACGAGTCTGGTCTAGGGTTGTCTAAATAACCCAAGTCATTTGGTGTAACTCGTTCCGACAGGTTTAATGGACCTGTTAGCCAATATAAAATTCCTAAAAGAAACAAATAAAAGAAATGAAATAACTAACTAGTTACCAATCACTGTATATATGTACATACATATAATATAACTATTGTAGATATATTTAAACGGAATATTTACTTATATTACTTATGTACATGATATACAAACTACAAATTTTAATCTAAACTTATGAAACTCAATATGAAAAATGATTTCTTCGAGGAAGAAGATAAATAAATCACATAAAAATATTTTTTCGTTTTTCCTTTATAAATCTAAACTAATGTAAAAAAGAATTACTATGAAACATAAACGTATGGATAGTCAAAAGCCGAAACATACATTCGAGTTTCAGTGATAAGTAAATGACAGAAAAATATAAATGAGCTAACCAGTTAATGAGTTAGCGATATGTATCCAAGTATCTGCATGATTAGAGAACGTCCAACTATCATGTCCAAGAGGGAAACCTACAATGAACCTTGAGACTATTCTAAATAAATCTAGAATAGTGTGTTTGCAGTTGAGTTTTAATAACATAATAGATGATACGAACAGGTCCTGTGATCTTATGATCACAAGCGATTACATTAAGATAAATCTGGTTGTAACAACATTGCATTTGATCATTCAACTAAAAATTAAAGAGAAATCCCATCATTTAAGCTGAATGGATGATCACACTGTTAATATCTGAAGCATCAAATATGGATGATATTTATAAAAGAATTATCCCAAAACATAACAGATTGTGAAGTCTAAAGCTATAAAAAACTATCAGTTTATCAGGATAAACAAAGTATAAATGAAAACACCATTTACGGGAAGCTAAAGCTAAAATGCAAATTGCAGTTCCATTCAATTTTGTGAATTAATCGTCCAACTTCAGCACTGAGCTAAGATGTCTTCATTACAAAAATATATAGTATTTAAAGGGTTTTTGTAAGCTAAACATCCTATCTTGTAAGATATGATTGTTGACAAAGTGTCCTCAAACATGTAATTTTATTAATAAAGAAAAAGTGATTACAATCTGAAATTCATAATCTACTCCTTAAACTCACTTGAACAAGGAGCCAGTTTATATAGCTTAACTCTAAACTAAAAACTAGGAGAACAACCAATCACATAATCACATGAGTATGATAGGTGTCCTTTACATAGAAGCTAGGTGTCCCTATCCTAACAAACTAGAATAAATTAATTTCTAAAAACATTTATACTAGAAAATACTTAGACTATAGGACTTTAGGATTATGAGGCTAACAATACCCCCTTGAATCCAAAAGTTCATTTTTACAAAGACCAAGTTCATCTCTGAACTTAGTGAACTTTATTCTACCAAGAGGTTTGGTAAAAATATCTGAAGTTTGATCTTCAGACGGACAGAACATAGGCTTGATGATGTATTTGATGATGATTGATCTGATGAAGTGGTATTTGAGTGAAATACCAGATTCTTGGCCATCTTTATTGTTGAATGACTGTCGATCAATAAGGTAGTTGGTGATTTCCTAGTTTCACCAAGATCCTGTAAAATTCTGCGTATCCATATAATCTCACATGTTTCTTCCCAAGATGATATGTACTCTGCCTCTGCTGAAGAATTGGAAATTGTTGTTTGCTTTTTACAATTCCAAGATACTGTTGTTGAACCCATATTCATTAAATAACCTAAAGTGGATGTTCTATCATCAATGCTACCTGCAAAATCAGCATCTGAATATCCAACAAGTGTAAAATTTTTGTTCCTTTTGTAGAGAAGACCAAAGTCTTTTGTACCTTGAATGTATCTTAGTACCCTTTTTGCTGAATTCCAGTGACTTTCCCTTGGTTCCTGCATAAACCTTGAAAGTAGACTAACTGATTATGACAAATACGGTCGAATATTTGTCAAATAAATGAGACTTCCAACCAATTGCCTGTACTTTGTACTGTTTACCAATTCCCCCCCTTCAAATTTTGAAAGTTTCAATTTCTGCTCCATGGGAGTAAGATAAGGTTTACAATCTTCCATGCCAAATTTCTTTAACAATTTAGTGGCATACTTAGTTTGACTAAAGAAAATTTGGTTAGGATGTTGAGAAACTTCAACTCCAAGATAATAATGATGTTCCCCTAAGTCAGTCATTTTGAAACCTGCTTTAAGTTCTTCCTTAACTTGTTTGATGTGAGCTTCATTATTTCTTGTTATGATTAAGTCATCAACATAGAGTACAAGTATCACCATGTGCTTATCTTGTATTCGAAAATACAATGTATCAT
>SNQJ01S0195079.1:15824-27796 GCA_010110895.2 Picea sitchensis | reverse complement strand
TGTCAATCGGGACAAGATTGGAAACCTAGTCTGTGAAAGCCACCAGATAAATAAAGCCGGCTTTCAAAAGTTTCTCGACTTCGAGCTTGATAGCAGCTGCTTTACATGGGTGAAATGGACGAAGGCGTTGCCGTATAGGTTTAGCGTCGGGGTATGTCTTGATCTCATGTATCACAATCTTAGGGTCGATACCCGACATTTCTTCATAACTCCAGGAAAAGATGTCACAAAACTCTTTGAAAAGGGATGTGTAGGTGATGATTTCGTCAGAAGAACACAAAGCTCCGATATGGAATTTTTCAAAAATCCTAGGTTTGATGGATAGATCAAGGGGAATATTGGGTGATATATTGCTTAAGTTCCCTTCTGAAAACACATCGTGTGAAGACTCGGGAACAGTGGAGATGACGACAATGGTCGAGATCCGCTGGTAGTTCTCAAGGGTATGTTTCTCCAGAAAGAGGATGGAACGATGATGGCCATCGTCCCAAGGGGTGTCTTCCATGACAGACATGATCCTTTCATCAGTGGGAAAAATGACACAGAAAGGATCTAGATACATCTCACCAAGAGAGGGGGTAGAAGGAATTGCCGATTGAATGGTCTGATAAATGGATTCGATTGGACTTAACAACATTTCGTCGCTCTAATGAAGATGATCTCCAAGGTCAGGTAATATCTAGGGGTCGTGAGATGAAGGAAGTTCATGAGGCAAGGTGGAGATCATGTTGATGGAAGAAACAGACGAGCGTGGAACATCAGGCGATGGAATGGGGAAAGTACCCATTAGCGAAGAGTCTTTTAGAAGGCCTACACCGACGTTCTCATAACCCGGTGGGGTTTTAGCGATGAATGGTACGTTTCTAGTATGGGTATCCGAATTAAACAAGGCTAGTTGGTCGACGGTAATTACCTTACCTTGATGTGAGAAACATACCACACGGAAAAGGGTCGACAAAACTATGCGCATGGAATCGATCCAGCTACGGCTAAGCAGAAGATTGTAATCAAGGGGAGTGTCAAAGACTTCCATTTCGACTTGGACCATTTTTCCTTCTAACGTGATGGGAAACGAAGGAAGAACACCATAGGGCTTAAACCTAGAGCCGTTGAAGGATTTAAGAGTGTCCTGGGATTCATTCAAAGAAAGAGAGCCAATGGATTTCTAGCAAGCAAGAGACATGACACATGTCGAGGCACCCTCGTTGATAACGGTTCGACAAATGTTTTTGTCAGAGACAATCACTTGGATATGGAATGCGAGTTGAGGGGGTAACCTTAGAATGTGATCTTCCAAGTCAAAGATTATTAAATTCGTATCCGTCCGGTCGATTCCACCGATATCTTTCAACAGTGCCTTCCGTTGTGTGGGACAAGTTTGAAGGATTTCAAGGGATGACATCGCAGAAGGTGCTTGGGCCAGATCTTCAACAATGCTGTAGTTCTGGGCAGCATGAGCATGAGGATTGAAATCTGATTTCCGAACGAAGCCCTTTGGGGGGGGTCACAGAACTATTTCGAGGCTCGGTCATTTGAGATGAAGAGGATCGTTGGTAGGTGGAGTCGCGAGAGAGGGTTGTACCGAGGAAGGCGGTAGATCATCAACCTTCTCTTTAGAGGGAGAATAATCTTTGGCTCGATTAGTGAGTGCAACTTCGCTTTGCTTTGAATCTCCATTAAACATCAAAACATAAGATGTATTAGAAGATGAGGGTTGGTCATGAATGACCAACTGAGCCTGTTGTTAATATGGGAAGGGTTTGGACAAAACGGCCGGAGAAAGTGGTTTTGGAGCTCCTTGAAGGAACTTAGTGACTTTAGCACGTTGTGGACAATCCTTCATGTAGTGATCATCACAACAGATAAGAAAAGGGTATCGAGGTTTGTGCTTATCCCAATCTTCAACAGGTGTAGTTTTGGTTCGCTCTGCTTGAGAAGTATTTTTGTCCTCCTTATTCTTACCTCTCCCCTTCTTAGATTTGTTTTTATCGGCTGGGGTAGATTGGAATGCATTTACCTTAAAAGTATTGCTGGTGGGAGGGGCAGGAGACGGAGCATTTTGAACATTAGAAGAAGAAGGTTTGGGGTTTTTGCTTGAGGCGGAGTGTGGTTGGGCCTGGAAAGTGCCAATCACACCATCAACTACATGCAAGGCATCTAGAGTAGTTGAAGTTATGGAAGTGGAAGGACGAGGTAAATCAGGCAGTAAATCGTAAAGGGTACCCATTTGCGAGTAAACGAGGTCAAGATATTGAGCACGACTTATAGCATTCTCTTCTGTGACCACTCCACCCATGGCAATGACATGACCGATGTCGTTCACAAACGATTTGGTGAACCATTCTGCCAGCAACTGATCGGGGAGTTCGAGTTTAATAAGACGTCGTCGCCGTCACCACTCATGAATGTGATCGGATATATGAGTGGCCTTGTTCTGTTTGAAAGAAGTCAAAATCTCGGTCCCCGTGTCATAACAAATCGGTAACTGGTAGTGTGTGAGGAAATCCATAGCTAGCGTGTTAAAGTTAGAGAAGAAACCTCGTGGAAATTCGATATACCACTTTGCAGCAGAACCTGTGAGGGTTTGTTGAAAAAGATGTAAACGAATAGAGTCATCCATCAACGAGTTGGATGAACACCATAGGTGAAAAGTCATAACGTGATTGTTTGGGTCCTCTCCCGCTTTGTCGTCGAATTTGGGAATGTTCGATGGTAGCTTGGTGGATATAGTAGGCCATTGGGGAGAGTGACGAATTGGATCATTTAAAATCCTTGAAAAATTTGGAAGATCTAAAGTGGATATGAAGGGTAACTATTGATTCACCTGTGGGTACTGGTGGCTTTGGGGAGGAAGCCCCGTCGGCAAACCAGTAGGACCATAAGTAGTCTTCATATAATGTGAAGACCCAGGCAGATTCAGTGGTGGTTGGAGAGGATAGCAGCTCATAGGATTATACCCTAGAACATGGGCTTGAGTTTGAGCATTCGCCCCCCAAATGGGATTGAACGAACCTGGATATGGTTGGACCACACTAGGGGGTATTATGGACACAGCTAGAAACTGCTGCCCCCCAGTTGATTGAGGAGGATGTTGTATCAACTGATTCCAATACTGGGCCAAGGAGGGAGGCATGTTTTTCCCATAAGGTGGGGTCAGTCCTCCCATTAAAGGTGGTGTTCCAATTGGGGGCAACGTTCCAACTGGGGGTTGTGTTCCAATTGGGATTTGCGTTCCAAAAGGATTTTGCCCGCTGAGAGGGGGTTGAGTCGTACCACCTTGGTGAAATTGTCCACCAACCGGAATCTGGTTATTTGGTGTGAACGATGGAATAGTGCCACTAGGATAAAGACTGCCAGTAGAAGACAAATAAGGTCCTCCAAAAGGAAATTGAGGGAGTGTTGGAATAAAACCAGGAAGATAGTGCCCAGAAGAAGAAGGACCACCAGGAGAGCTGGATGGGGTTTGCATAGGAGTGTGAATGGAAGCATTTAACGCACAGTACCCGGGTGGTAGTGTCGGAGTGACGTTGGGCATCCACGGTGTGTTGATGGGAGCGAGACTAACCGCAGTAAACCTGGTTGGAACGCTCGTAGTATCTGTGAGATGGGCCATTTCAGTAGGGACGGTAAAGTGATAGGCGATAGTCAACGGTACTGTCTTTGGACTAGAGATTTCAGAAATCACGAGTGGGTTGATTTCGAAAATCACAGGTGAACCTGGACCAAAAAGATCCCATCGGAAAACACCTATAGACCAAAAAAGATCTTGGCCTTCTATACTTGGAAAGGGTCCAACTGGTGATCCAGAAGACGTAACAACTAAGTCTTCGGAAGAATTTAGTTGCATAAAAATTCGCTTAGAATCAGGGTGAAGTCGAAAGTCCTCTCGAGTATTAGTAATTCAGAAATTCTCTAGAGAGTCAGTGCGTTCCACTTGTGGCGTGGTGACGACTGGGACTTCACTCTGCCGAGGAGAGCCCTCAGGTGTACTTTTAGGCAAGGGTTGAGAACCTTTCAGATGCTCTAGAGATAAACCTTTCATTCTATGTGAATGATGTGGAGGATCTATTGTAAATGAGTGACAAATTTCATGAAGAAAATCTTATGGTCAACTTTGGTAAACAAACAATACGCGCTAGTAAAAAAAATCTAGGAAGCAACACCAAGCAAACAAGACCTTCTAATTCTGAAGTCACTAGTTGGTGATGAAATCCAACGTCACAACAATGAGACGAGAAGAGGCTGGGCTAGGGTGGAAAAGTTACGCTGACGACCTGCTTAACAGACTTACACCTTGGTGCAAGCTCCCACACATAATCGTGGGTATACCCTCTAAGGAGCCCGAGTGAGTTTGGTCAACGTCAATTCCAGGTACCATGAAGACTTTCCCCTTCACAGTCACCTTGTGTAAGAACCTAGAAAGATAGGCCACTAAGGGTACCACCAACAACAATAAATCTTGGGGGGACAGTTGATAGTCCGATCCACACACAAGGGCAGGGTATCTAGCCCAAAATCAACTCAAAAGGATTCCACTCATCATTGTGGGTATACCTCTGAGTGATCCCTGTAATACGTGCAATCTCTACACTGATATCAACAAAGAAGGGTGAGTAAATCTGTCAATATCAATGTGACCTCGTGTTTGACCCTTGTGTGAGAAGGGTTTCCCAGGACAAGATGTTGCAAATGGAATTTAACACTCCCTAACACAAGATGCTATTGTGTTTTTTGTGATTTGGAGAGTGTATCTCTCTTCCTACTCCAAAGTTCTAGCCTAGCTAAATGTTGGTGTAATAGAGCCCTAGAAAAGAGTTACTAGGTAAATTTACAATTGCGCAGTGTTATTAAGAGTTGTTGTTTACTCAAAGGAAACATAGATGAAACTGATGTTTTATTAGACTCTGACCCAACGATGCATGGATGAGAATGAAATATATCTATTTTCGTTCAATGAATCCTATGTATGGGAGGGAGAGAGAAGTTTTCTGGATCAAACTTTGAACTACAAGACACAATTTCCTTCAAAATGCAAATGCAACAAATCACGCATCAATAACAATTCTCTATTGTTTCTTTTTCAATAATTTCAACAATTGATTTTCAATGTTTTTGAAAACGAAAATGATTTTGAAAGAAAAACGTTGGTTCACTTTTCAAAAAGGACCCACACCATGATAGTGAGAGTACAGAAAATAAAAAACCAATGAACAAGCAATGATAAAAAACCAAACTACTCTTTCAATGAAAACAAAAAATGAGAAGCAAACCAATCTAGTCTTTTCAATTGCATAAGAAAAGTGATATTTGAAACAATAAGCAAATGATAAGACCAAGAAACTCAATTTTCAACCAATCACCGGTCCTTAACCAAACAAGCCCACTCAGATTCCGAAATCAGAGAGTATGGCTATGCCAAGAAAAGTCAAGAAATGAAAGTCAAGAATAAGTGACAGGAAGATCCTTTGAAATGCTAAGACTGTTCATGCACCAGAAACGAAGACAAGAGAACATCAATCAATGGTCCAAGAAAATCTTTGGAGGCATCTAAACTAATCTGGGCAATTCAAGATGCAAAACTCAAATCCAAAACTTTGAAAAAATGAGTTCGCAGGCTGGCAATATTACACAGTGCGAGAATTAGTGATTCTCGCAGGTGATCTTTGAGCAGAGTACGAGAACCTCACACTTAACCTAAAGGCTGGGTGCGAACTCTATAGATTCTCGTAGGCTACTGTGGAGTGCAGTGTGAGAATGTCTGAAACTAGTCAATTTTTTTGGAAAATGACACAAAATTTGAAGAGGCCTCTAGACCCAGAGGGTCTATCAGGGTATCCTGAAGACTCAGAGATTGATATGAATGGAGAAAGGTAAGGCAAGAGAAAATGGCCAAGGAAAAATACCAAAAACCACAAGAAAACAGGTTATGCTCCCTAGTGGAGTCGCCAATTTTGTTATCGGACTAATCGGTAGGTGCGGACACTAACAGATCTCCCTAGATCCACCTAGATCTAGAAAAGAATAGGACAGAACATGACTCTTTCCCTAAGTTTTGACCATTGAATTAGCTAGTAGGAAGGAACAAGTAACATACCTTAGTATCGCTTCCTAGGGTCTCTGTTGCTCCCGCTCTGCTCCAATACTCTCGTGAGGTCAAGACCAAGACAACACAAACCAACCAAAGTGAAGATAGAAAAATATATTCGACTGTCAACTTATGTGTATGATCAAGGAATTACAAAATAATGCAAGAATAGATTTATGGGAAAGGGACATGCCACTGTATCATATTAATTAAAAGTAGATATTACAACCTGATCGCCTTGATGTCGCAAGCTTCCTTTCGATGGCTCTTGGCTCCAACACACACACTTGCTCAATCTTTGTATGAAGAAGATCAAATCCTCTTGATAGACTTGCTAGAGTCTCCAAGCTCCTATTCAAGCTAAGTCCTTCACACAATTCTTTCACCAATTCTCCAATGAATCTTGCTTAACCTTTTCCATGAGAATTCCATCAATATATAGGGGAGAATGAGATGCTTACTTAGATAAGAGTGATCCCACAATATCAGGGAATCCAGTACAAGGATAACCATTCAAATGTCAACCTATTCTTCTAGAAGATTCCCTTCTAGAAACATCGAGAATTCATGTTTTTCCATGCTTTAGAGAAGGTTCACACCCTAGCTATGTTACACAGTGCGAGAAGTTTTCACCCTAGCTTAAGGCAGCCTACGAGAATGGGTCATTCTCGCACCCTGGGATACTAGAAACCTGCGAACTCTCTTCAAAAAAGAGTTTTCTGGGAAGAGATGAATATAACTTTTCTCAGGAGAAATTTCTTATGCGGAGCCTGAGTACACCATCATCAATACACCATCATGATGACAAAAATCATGGGTAACATCAGAGGACTCGAAGACACTTCGAGGTGATTAAAAGAGGAGGTGAAGAATCTCAAGGGATCTACAAGTAGAACACTGACTGTTCATGGAGGCGATTGACAGATGGATGAGGATTGGAGCTTGTAACTGCAACAGAGTAGTTGCGCTCGACCATAATAGAAGATGAAGAATCTCAACCACGGTGAATGGGAAGTAACTTGATGATGACACCCAGTGATGAGAGAGTTGGGATGAAAAAAAAAATAGAGAAGCTGATGAGTTTCCATGATGAACAGGTAGAACAATCGACATGCAAAGCATGCAGAGCCATTGGATACAGGGCATGCATAGGATGCACAAAGAGGATAAGAATGTGAAAGAAAAAAAAAGATTTGTGATTTGTTGTTGTTGTTGTTGTGAGTGATGCATGTGTAAAGAAGGAGGTGGAGTGAAATAGCTGAAATGGATAGTAGACAAAAGGTGCATGGAATGGGAATTGCGCAAAGAGCACAACAACCAGAAGAACAAAAAGTGAAATGGATGCGTGCAGGAAGATAGTGAGGAAGACAGAGAAGCGAAACCTTGCAGAACAATGATGAGACTGGTAAGCTGTTGTTGAACATTATATCACTGTAATAAGTTTCAGTAACACATATTCATTCATCAGGGTGGTAGGGAGGTGCTAGGGAGGACGAGTGTCCTCAGAGGTTCAAGTGGGTGCTTGAACACAGGGAGTTGTAGCTTCCTTATAGTTGGTTCTAGAGAAACCATGGAATTGGTGCTTCCTTCTAGTTGGTGCTAGAGAAACCAAGGAGTTGGTGCTTCCATCTAGTGGGTGCTAGAGAAAACAGAGAGTTGGTGCTCTCAGCAAGTTGCATCTTGCAAAAATAGAGGTTGTAGCCTCACAATGAGTTGGTGCTCATATGTATGATAATGTAAAGAATGTAAAAAATACTTATCATATAAAGAAGAAGAGGTTTTTACCCTTTAAGGGTTTCCTCGGGAAATATTTGTCTTTGTGTATCTCATATATGTGATTGATGCTGAATGTGCCATTGCTTATTTCTCTGCATTATTGTGATTATCATTGAGTGCCTTGTAAATAATTTAAAAGAAGCATAATTGTTTAAGCATGGTAACAGTTGATTCACCCCCCCTCTCAGTTGTCCAATAATTGGTATCAGAGCCAACCCCTTTTATCTAAGGGCAGATGCTAGAGCTTAAACATGTCAAGCCATGAAAGAAATTCAACCAATAAGGCCCCTCTGTTCAACGGAACAAACTTTGCCTTCTGGAAAGTTAGAATGAGAACCTACATAATGGCTTTAGGTGCAGACGTCTGGGATGTGGTAGACACTGGTTATGTAAAGCCAGTTGTACTAGCTAATAAGGATGACAAGCTAGAATTTAGCTTCAATGCTAAGGCTATGAATGTTATCTTGAGTGGGCTTGCAGAAGCAGAATTCGTAAAAGTTATGCACCTAGGAACTGCCAAAGAAATGTGGGACAAACTCATTAGAAGTTATGAAGGTAGTGAAAAGGTAAAGGACGTTAAGCTTCAAATCTACAGAATACAGTTTGAACAACTGAAGATGAAGGAAGATGAAACTATTGGAAAATACTTTCTGAGAGTAGAAGAAATGGTAAATGCAATGAAAGCACTTGGTGAAAAAATTGAGGAACCTTCTTTAGTTCAAAAAATCTTCAGATCTCTCCTAGATAGGTTCAACTCGAAGGTCTCTTCTATAGAAGAACTTAATGTCCTAGATAGGTTCAACTGAAGGTCTTCTATAGAAGAACTTAATGATCTAAAAACCTTGAGTTTGATCAACTTCTAGGAACATTGACCGCATATGAAATGAGAATAGTTAAAGATAAACCCACCTCCAGAGAAGCATCATTTAAAGCAGACAAGAATGAGGATTCTGAGCCCGATGAAATTGAAGAAAAATTTGTGAAGATACTGAAGAAGGGATCAGGAAAATACAAAGGTAAACTGCCTTTCAAATGTTTCAATTGTGGTAGGATAAGTCATTTTGCAAATAAATGTCCCCACAAAGGAAAGGATCAGACATGTGATGATGAGGAGAAGTACAAACACATAAATTTCTTTAAAGAGAATAACTTTAAGAAGAAAAGTCTTTGCGTAAACAATGATCATGATTCTTCAGACGATGAAGACAAGGACTCCTCTATTGAAGATAAAATAAATGACTTCATGCTTATGGCCAAAGAGGATTATGATAATAAAAACACAGGGAGTGATGTTAATGAAGAAGAAGTTGTGGTTGACATGGAAGGAGAACTGATCAGTGCACTGGAAGAGATTGACAGAGTAAGAATCAAGAGAAAAAAGAAAAGACAATTGCTGATACAGTTCGAGAAAGACAGTAAAAAACCAGATCAAGACCTTGTCCTTCTAAAAGTAGAATTAGAAGAGGCAAAGAAAATTGAAGACATTATGAAACGACAGTTATCAGAAAAAAAGGCAAGATGTGAAGCATTAGAACAAGAAGTAGTAAAAACTAGGAAAGAGATGGAGAAGTTTCAAGCCTTGTATAATCAAAATCTATCAAGTATCAAAGCCTCAAAAGGATTAGCCACCATCCTGAATCAACAAAGGAATCCAAAGCTGAAAACCAATTTGGGTTATGAAGAGCGATTGAGTAGTGGCAAGCCAAGAAACGAAGAACCCATCACGTTTGTCAAATATACAACCAATAACAACAACGAACCTGCAGAAACAAAGGAAGACAATCAGCCGCCCAGGACGAGTAAGGAAAAATATGCCATGATTTAATCTGTATAACAAAGAAATAATGCACTCACTGCTGAAAGACATCATTAGCATGGAAGAAATCAATTTCCTCAAAGAAGACAACAATTTCCCAGGTACAAAGAATTTTTCTATGGTTATTGTTTCTACTGTTCTAATTTTGGTCACAAAGCTGTAAATTGTTCCTTCAGACTTATACATGAGCAATTAAGATTTCGAAGGAATAAATACTTCCCACAACAAATAATGATACAACCAAGTAATAATCCTTCACAGATTGCAAATTGCCAAATTAAGTCTAGGGACATGCAACTAAGGAGGCCAAGAAATAATCAACAGCCAATGAGTAGACAACACTGTAACAATAAGTTTGACCTATTGAATAATGAGATTGAATGCTACACCCGTCATAACTTTGGACATAAATCTATTGACTGTCGGTTAAGGAACTATGAACTAGATTCGAAATCCCTTGCAGAAAATGTCAAGTTTTGGAAGAAGAAAGAAAGTCACAAGTGTGGATTAGTGTTGTTAGATCAAAGAAAAATGAACCCTTGGTACATAGACATTGGATGCTCCAAACATATGATGGGATACAAAGGTAAGTTTCTATCTCTAAGTGAAAGAAAATCAGAAAACGTAACCTTTGGAAATGATGTTCCAGGTAAAATAAAGGGTAAAGGGATGGTGAGTTTAAGTAATGGAAAAGGAAAATCCCAAGATGTTCTACTTGTGTATGGGATGAAACATAATCTTCTCAGTGTAATTCAAATGTGTGATAGAGGATTTGAAGTGGTGTTCACGTCCAAGGACTGCAAGATAAAATCTGTAACCTCGGGACAAGTGGTGGCCAAAGGAAAAAGGGACAGAAAATAATGTATATGTGCTGAAAGAAAATAGAGAAGAATGTCATATAAGCATACGTGATGAAAGATGGTTATGGCATAGGAGACTTGGATATCTAAACTTTGACCACTTAATCAAACTCAAAAAACTCGAGGCAATAAAAGATCTTTCGAGAATATCAAAGCCTCAAGATTCAATGTGTAAACCTTGTCAAGTAGGGAAGCAAAACAGGACACAGTTTAAGTCCAAAAGATTTACTTCAACAAAGAAACCACTTCAGCTAGTTCATATGGATTTATGTGGACCATCAAGATAGGAAGGCACAGGGAAAGAAAACTACTTCATGTTGATTATCGATGATTACTCCAGACTTACTTGGGTTGCCTTTCTCAAGGAAAAGGCTGAAGCTTTTGAGAAGTTTAAAATATTTAAGGCTTTAACTGAGACTCAAACAGGAAATAGGTTAAAGGCAGTAAGATCAGACCGGGGAGGAGAGTTTATGTCAAGAGACTTCAAGGAATTCTGTGATGAGCATGGGATCAAGAGAGAATACACAATCCCAAGAACTCCACAACAAAATGGAGTTGTTGAGAGGCAAAACAGAATAGTGCAGGAAATGGCCAAGTCAATGATGAATGAGAAGAACATTGGTCAAACCTACTGGGTAGAAGAAATACACACATTAGTCCATGTTCTTAACAAAGCCCACCTCAGACCACAAAGTGACAAGACACCTTATGAATTGTGGTTTGGGAGACCTGCTTCAATTAAACACTTCAAAGTCTTTGGGAGTAAATGCTACATAAAGAATAATGATGAGAACCTTATTTGGGTATTATACAAACAGTAAAGGATACAGATGATATATTAAGAGGCTGCATAAAATGGTTGACTGTATTGATGTAAAAGTTGATGAAGGAATCCTAGCAAGAGATGTGTACAATAATGAGTCTTCTACAGAAGACACAGCTAAAGCTAAAGATGAAGAGGTCCAAGAATCAGAAAATGAAGAATTTGAATCAGATGAAGACTCAGACACTCAGAAAGACTTAAATAAGCAGTCAACTCAAATTCCTCCTCCAGAATCATTCAAAAGAATCATCCTGCAAGTCAGATAATTGAAGAAAAAGACAAAGGTGTACAAACCAGGAGAAATCTAATCCAAACCACCAAACAATCTCACATAGCTTTCATATCCATGTTGGAACCCAAGAATTTCAATGAAGCCAACAAAGATGACCACTGGGTTAAAGAAATGAATGATGAACTTGATCAGATTGAGAAAAACAATACGTGGGAGATGGTTCATATACCTGAAGGTAAAAATGTCATTGGCTCCAAATGGATCGTTAAGAATAAGTTAAATGAGCAAGGACAAGTTGTCAGGAACAAAGCAAGGTTAGTCTGTAAAGGATATGCTCAGATAGAAGGACTGGATTTTGATGAAACATTTGTGCCCGTAGC
>SNQJ01S0195079.1:0-10224 GCA_010110895.2 Picea sitchensis | reverse complement strand
GAGTTCTTGTCGCCATGTGCGGATGAAATTTCAGTGATAACAGATGCCCCCTTATGGATGAGGTTAGGAGCATACGTATAGCCGAAATCCATCAATGTTTCTTCTACTGAGAATGTGGTTGTAAGAGAGAGCAATAGTGAGACCGTGTAGAGCAATCCTTTGGAGAAGAAAGGAACCGGTAGAACCCGACCTTCCATTAGGTGCCAAAAATATACAACTGTGTACAAACGAGGCGGGCATCCCCATGCTCGTGTGATGTAACTCTGAAAAATGATGATGGAAGCTTTGATGTAGACGACTGCAACGCCCTCGGGGGCGGTGTTAATAAAGGCAGAAGACAATTCTGCAAAGGAACATACTCTAAATAATAGGTAATGGTCGCGGTAAGAAGCAACGACAATGATGCGGGCATTGATGGCCCTACCAAGTTCAGAGGTCTTCGGCAAATGGTAAAAATAACTGCAATAGTCGCAAAGTAAGACCCACCATAACATGAGAAAGTATTGGCGTCGAATGTTATGGGGGCCAACGACAGCAGGGAGCAATGGTGTTTCACCCTGTGCCATTCGAGATCTCTCATTAAATGGAGAATGAGAACCAAGATATTGTCGCCCTTCTGGAAAAAGTGTGTTGCTGTCGAAAAAAGGGGAACACGACTCCCAGAAGAAAAGTGCTTCATAGAATCTACTAAGGTGAGGAAGTGGCAGAGGTACATAGACGAAGTCAAGAAGTGTGAAGACTCAAGACTGCCCTTGGTTGGAGGATGTATGAAATGAAAAAGTGGTCGCAACCATGTAACAAGGTCGAGTGTCAGGGGGACGACAAGACCGATGATGAGTTGTGCCAGAGGCGGGACAAGGTGAACAAATTCAGAGGGTAGAGGTAAGTGACCTGTGGAGTACTCTGAAGATATGGACAATGCTGGCAAGGGTAGATGTTAAGGAAATCCAACCAAGGGTGACATGGGTTGCGTGTGGCCAAAAGAAATCAAGTCGCCATTGGTGACGACAAAAAGAAAATGTAATGTCTGAAAATAAAGGCGTTTGTACAATAAATAATGAATAATTTTGGGGAGAAATGTACAAATACAGAAACGGGTGCCCCAGTGTAAATGCATGCCCCAGGGAGGGCAAAATTTTCTGGGAAAACTGATGAAGGGTGGGGGCCCCATTGGTGAGTTTCTGTATGAGGTGGGTGAAATGAAGGTAGGTTCACAGAGGGGCAAACTGATTGTGGATGAAATGGAGGGTTCATGATCCTGCGGAGGTGCAGGTAAAAAATAGAACCATAAAGAGATAATCTGGGAGTCCGTGTGGGGAAGCTAGCAAAATGAAGAGAAGGAGTATGTGGCTAATTCATGACATAATGAAAGACTACCGGGACTCCCATCCCTAAAGGGTAATGAAGAACAACATGAGTGTCAAAAAGTGCCAAAAGGTGCTATGAATGGGACAACTCATGTGGGTGAGAATGCTACCCCGTTACAGTACCGACGATGCAAAATGGAGGTATGGGTACTGCAGAGCCGGGAAGGAGGATCCTAAAGGCCAATATCAACGGGTGTGACTGGAAATGTAAATGAAATACAATGGGAGAGACTACATGCCAGTGCTGAAGATATATACCTGAAGGGATGATGTTGATGACCGATGAGCAAGTACCTGCGCATATAACAACCAAATACCCAAAGTGAACAATATCTGAAGAGAATCAAAGATATAAGCATGTATTTGACAAATGTGACAATGCATGTGCGTACCTGACCATGCTATGAAAAAAGGTGCCCCGGGGGCTCAGGATGAAAAATGACCTAGGGACAGCTATGATGTAGGTGGCGGGACGCTGATCCCGTGGCTGAAGACGGTTTGAAAAATGGACACCTTGGTCTCCCGGAATGGTGAGTGGAAGTTTGGCAAAAGGCCTATATATAGCTGTAGGGCCCACATTGCCACCTCATTTGTACCTGCTACTACAGTGATTGGACGAGCAGATTTCAGAGGAGATTGAGAGATTCGGGGAGGACGAGGCATTCGATCGGCGTTCTGTGAGTGTCAGGTTAGTGCTCTGATCATCCTGCATAGAAATAGGCTTCCAATTTTTGGGCAGGGTAGGTACAGGGGGCCGTACAGGGGGTTTAAGGGGATTTTTGATAGGATGTGGGCCCACATGTGCGGGCGATTCAGTGGAAGGCGCGCATACGTGCGCACCTGTTCACTAAATATGAGCGCATGGGTGTGCGGGTAGGGTAATTTAAGGCGCGCCCTAGGGGCGCACCTGTGAGGTGGACAGGTGCAGATCCGTGCGCGCCTGTGAGGTGGAGAGTCGTGCTCTTGGGCGCGGCTGTAAGTTGGACAGGCGCGCTCAGGAGAGTGTCTGTGTAGTGAATAGGTGCGCTCAGAAGTGCGCTTGTGGAGTGAACAGATGTGCATATATGCACGCCTGTATCGTGGACAAGCACGCATATGTGCACGCCTGTGGGTGAAAAAACCGCGCCTATGAGGCAAGGTTGAAGGGTAAAAAAGGGAGTCTTTTTGATGCATTTGATGGTTGCATAAGCTGATATAGGACTCTGTGTTGTGTGCAGGTGGCTAGCAGTGACTATGGCTATTCGGTGGCGTGAGCGAGACTGGTCGCAGTTGCGCGAGGCTGTGGCCAATGCGGGGCCTGAGGTGCGAGCGACTTTAGCAACCTGTGGGTTGCTAAAGTTTTTTGAGTGTCCATTGATACGGATACAGGAGTATTTACTTCAGTTCCTGCTCCATATGTGGAGCCCAGAGCTGCACTGCTTCCTCGTGCGAGGAAAGCAGATCCCCTTCACTGCGGTGGAGGATGTATATTTTTTGACTGGGCTCCCCTTCCGGGGAACGCCTCTACCGGCAGATCCCGTGCTGCCGAGGGATACACCCCTGGCTATGATTGGCGCGTGATACTGCTCAGGCCCGGACTTTATGTCAGGGATGGTGGTGAGCATGAGCGCTATAGACTCCCTGACTCATCGTTGCATAGCGGCGATGATCGTATGTGTATACGGGTCACTAGCGACCCAAGGAATTAGTGGTGGCCAGCTGTTGGTGCTGGAGAGGGTGGTGGTGGGCCGTGAGCGGTTCGCATGGGGGTTGACTCTGCATGCACGAATGATCACGTAGTTGGACCGTTGTCGGTCCACAGGTGCCGGGGAGTTTTCATTCGGCTCGATCCTGGTAGCCTGGTTTTTAGAGAGGGTGCCGATGCTGCGCCTGAGGGTTCTTCTAGAGGCACCAGGGGAACGAGAGCCGCGCTTGAGGCGGTGGTAATCAGTTTTGGTTCACCACGGTGGTGGCGAAGGTGGCCACTATTTTTCGGCGCAGGCGGCGCAGATATGGCGGCAGATGCCACAGGTGATACTACAGTACCCCTATGCCGGGGTTGACTTCCGGGGAGACCCGGACATGGTGCTGCCTCCTGGGGAGGCTTTTGACCATCGAGGTATGTTGAGTATTATGTGTGTTTTTGATTTATATTATCGTTTGAGATATCAGTTTATATGTATGTGATATAGATGCTGATACGATCGTTTGTTTGTTGTTTTTTGCTTGTGCAGATGTGGCACCTCGCGGGCGCGAGGTGGAGTTGCAGAGAGTGTCGGTTCAGCGAGAGTCAGAGAGACTGCCGCGTGGAGAGAGGTGTCAGCGGGATGAGGCCGCGGGGCGACTAGAAGAGCCCGAGAGGGCAGCGAGGAGGTGCCGGTTCGATGACCCTGGTGCGGGGCCATCACACGCTCCTCCGGCGGCAGCCGGAGTAGATTTTGATGATATACGCCGTCGTTTGGAGACGGTTTTGCAGGACGTGCCTGAGGGCATGTGGATATGCATCCAGGACGAGGGGTTCCTGGAGCAGTGTATAGGAGTACCGCCACCATGGCGGGGTATAGTGCGACGAGCAGCTGTGCTTGCCGCCATGACTAGTGGATGCCTGCCGCCGGGGCAGGAGGGTCCTATGGGTGGTCCTCCACCACCACCTAGGGAAGGTGGGGGTGGGCCACCACCTCCTCCTGAGGGAGGAGCCTATGGGCGTGCGATAGAGACACCCTAATTTATGTATGATGTATATTGGTTTTGATTGTATTTTAGGCTGGTGAGCCGATTTTTGTACCGATGGACTGTGATAGCCTGTGGGCACATGTATTTTTTTTGTATGTAAACATTCGGATGGCCTGACCGGCCTTGATATATATATATGAGTATACATATTGTTTGAGATCCTGATGTCGTTTACATATGTTTTTTGTTTATGATGATGATGTCTATTCTATCTATATGCTGTGACAGGATTTGTGAGATGTTTTATGTATGTGTAGCTTGATGTGATATATGCCAATCTAACACCACGTTAGCTATTTCATCTGTTGTTTGATTCAATTGTCTTGGAATATGTGTAAATGTAATGGAATCAAAATGTCAATATAATAATCTAACCTGCAGGTATTTGCGAAAGAGGCACGGATTGCATACACGATATACATTGTTGAGCTGGAGAACGACTAGTTGAGAGTCGAGGAAGATGCTAAGGTGACGAATATGGTGATGCTGGGTGTCGGCCAGGAGGCCAATGACCGCAGTGTATTCGGCTTGGTTGTTGGTTGCTAGCCCCAGACATATGCCGCTTGAATGTAGCATTTCATGTGAGGGGGTGTATAGAGCCCAAGCCGCCGAAGCGAGATTTTGCATCCAATGGCTGGCGCCATCGGCATAACTGATGTGGTAGGTTGGTGAAGGAAGCATCTGTCAATAGCACAAAGGATAGTTTAGATGAAAGGGTAGGAGAACAAATATTAAAAACACTAAACAAGAAAAAATAACCTAAAGTAGAATGACTACTTCTAAGCATAAAATTTCTTGAGGTATAACCCATTGACGGGTTCCTTGAGCGAGAGGCCTTCGGAGGAGGCCAGGATGTATGTGCCTTTGGTGAGGCAATGTTGAATGATGTAGGGGCCATGCCAAAGTGATTCAAATTTGTCATGGCCAAAGGTATCATGAGCTATATCATAGGCCAAGATGAGGTCGCCTTCTCGGAATGAACAAAGTTTGACATGGCGATCAAAGGTAGCCTTGGATCATTTTTTAGCTGCCTCATTGTTTTGTAATGAAGATCGGCGATCTTCATCCAGCGACTCCAAGTTCAGCAAGTGCTTCTCCATTGGAGCAGTGTCTGGTAATAGCTCAATTGCGGTGCGGAGGGTGGGAATTTCGCACTCGATGGGAAGAGTTGCCTCAACCCCATGGACTAAATGAAATGGCATGAAACCTGTAGCGGTATTTACTGTCGTTCGATAAGCCCATAGCATGGAAAATAACATATGATGCCAATTGGTTTTATGTTTATTAACCGTGCACTGTAACATGGTCTTGAGGACTTTGTTCACTGCCTCGACCTATCCATTTGACTGAGGGTAATATGGTGAGGCAAACTTGTGAGTGAAGCCTAACCGAGATGAGAGTTCGACGAAGATCTCATTCTCGAAGTGTTTTCCATGATCGGAAACCAGTTGGAGTGGTATGCCAAAACGGGATATGACGTGGTTAAAGAAGAAGCGCGCTACAGTGTCAACGGTGTTGTTGAAAGTGGGCATAGCTTTGGCCCATTTGGTGAAGTAATCGACGGCGACAACAATGTATTTGTGACCATTGCTGGAGGGGGGATTACAAGTCATAAAGTCGATGCCCCATTTGCAAAAGGGGTCGGCCGTAATGACAGGGTGAAGAAGAGTGGGGGGAGATCGGGCTTTGTTGGCATAGAGCTGACATTGCTCACAACGTTTCACGGCGTGAATGCAATCGTGAAACAAGGTAGGCAAAAACTAACTGGCTCGGATAATTTTCTGAGCCGTGGAGATACCCGAAAGATGGCCCCCACATGCGCCGCTGTGGCAGTCATTTAAGACTTTGTCGGCCTTGTCAATAGTCAAGCAACGACGAAGGATGGTGTCGATGCCCCGCCGATATAGGGTGTCTCCGATGAGGAGATAGTGGGGGGCCTGATGGCGAATACGCCGACGATCATCTCGTGATAGATGGTTACTGAACTTTTGAGTTCGTAGGTAGACGAGAAGGTCGCCATACCAAGGATCATCAGAAGAGATGTAAAAGAGATGTTTGTTAGGAAAGTCGGTGTTGACGGGGGCATTGGTGATGTCAGAGGGAAGGGCCGTGACAAGTTCGGCGAGAACGAGGGCCTTCTTACTCTTAGGTGTTGAGAACTCGAGGTCGTACTCCTGGAGGATAAGGATCCATCGAGCGAATTTGTTGTTAACTTGTCAACGACTGAGCAAATATTTCATAGGGTTGGAATCTGCGACGACCTTCGTGGTGCGAAGAAAAATGTAATGGCGTAGTTTCTGGACTGCGAGGACAACTGCAAGAGCTAGTTTCTCTTTGTGTTTGTACTTCAAGGGTGGTCCCAAGAGGTTCTTACTAACATAGTAAATGACATGTTCACGATTATCATCTCCGAGCTGGACGAGGACGTCGGCTAGTGATACAGCTGATGCTGATACGTAGAGGATGTAGTCGCAATTGTAGTCAGGTGCACTAATCAAAGGTGCATTTGAAAGCGCTTCTTTAATATCGTCAAATGACTATTGGGCATAGTCATCCCAGTGAAAGGGGATATCGTGACGTAGTAAGTGAAGGAAACCATGTGCGCGTATGGCGTAATTTGGGACAAAGCGCCTGAGAAAGTTAGCTTTGCCCTGAAGACTCTGAAGTTGCCGTAAATTCCGAGGAGGTGGAATTTCAGTGATATCTTTGACTTTGAGGGGGTCCACAGTAATACCGCTTTGGGAAATGATAAAACCGAGGAGGCGCCCTGCGGTGACATAGAACACACACTTGAGAGGATTCAAGCGAATGTTGTACTGATGACACCGTTGAAAGATGATTCGTAAATCATCGAGATGCTGGGTGCGTTTCTTGGAGCGAGTTGTGAGGTTGTCTAAGTAGGCAAGGATGATTTCAGCCAGATCGTGAAATATGTATGTCATCGCCCGCTGGAAAGTTGCGCCGACATTTTTTAAGCTGAACGGCATGACACGATATGCAAAAGTACCCCATGGGGTAATGAATGTGTTTTTATACTGATCGGCCGGGTGGATTTGAATTTGGTTATAGCCAGAGAATCCATCCATAAAGGAGAGAGCCTCGTGGCCGACACAGTCATCGATGATTTGATCGATGAATGGCGTTGGAAAGTTGTCTTTTGGACACGTGTTATTGAGATCGCGAAAGTCTGTGTAAATGCAGATAGTGCCCTATTTTTTGTCGATGGGTACAGGGTTGGAAACCCATGAAGTGTAAGCGATGGGGTAGATAAACCCGGCCGTACGTAATTTGTCGATTTCGGCTTTGATATCCGCGGCCTTGGATGGGTGTAGTGGTCATTGTTTCTGACGAACTGGTGTGATGTCAGGCTAGGTGTCGATCCCATGCTTGACAATAGATGGGTCGAGGCCAGGCATCTCCATGTAGGACCAGGAGAAAATATCCCTGTATTCCTGGAAGAGGGCTTTATATGCGGCGATTTCCTGAGGAGTGCAAGCAGCTCCAATGATGATTTCTTCGACGACGCTATTTTTAATGGAAATGTCAATTTTGATGGTGGGGGAAATGTTGGCCATATTACCTTCTTCAAAAGCATCAGGGGTAGGAATGGGATTGTTGAACCAATCGATAGGCCCGGATGGGATAAAATCTTTGGTTTCGACCGCGTAAATGGGGTTTTGGTTAGGAGGCATGAGGGATTCCTGTGGTAGGAAGAGTGCACGATGATGTAGTGCGTCCCAGGGAGATTCTGGGAGTTGTAGCTCTTCCAGGATTTCCTCGTCGCATTTGAAACGCCGGGAATACAAGGGGTCATGAGGAGTGATTTCAGTGTTGGTGTGATTACCCCCTGCTGGAGAAGCAAAGGGAGTGGTGCGAGCAAATGGTGAGGGTTCACTCGACATGAACCATATATTGAAGTATTGAGGAGTACCCGTGGTGGTTGGGTGGAAAGTCTCCGTAGGGGAGTGAGTAGGAGAGTTTGGGGGATTGCGGGGCAAATCCTCACAGATGTCGCTTAAGAACCATGGAGGCATTGGGATTGCCTCGGGCTCGGGAGAAGTGACGTGAAGGTCCTCAAATGACGAAGTAATGTCAAGTATCTCCTCTGCAGGTTGGTGAAGCAGGGCCAATTGACGTCGTCTGTATGCAAGGATCAAAGGACACTAGTATGTAAAATTAGTTAATGAATCGTAGAGAGAGAAAGGGCATCTCATACGTTCATTGACTGTAGTGGTGACATAGAGAATGTCCGTGATGTTCGAAGAGGACGTAGCAGGGCGTGGGTTGTTCTGGAAGTTCTGGCGTACAACAACTAATGTTTGCCGAAAGTGTGGCAGTGCTGGGCAATGATGGGTGTAATGGCCATATTCTGAACATATAGCACAAGCGTATTTGGTCCTCAAGCCTTTAATACTGGAAGGGTTGGTGGTAGTGGTACTAGAAGTAGTGACGGGTGTTGTTGGGGTTGGATTGGGGGGAATCAAATTTCGTAATTCAGGTAGTGATGGACAATTGTTAGTTTGGTGGCCCTCTTTCTCACATAGTGCGCAAGGTGGTGGGATGCATGGAGGAAGTGGAGTTGTGGGCTCCTTCTTCTTCCTTCTGCCCCCNGGGGGGGTTGTGAGTATGGGGGTAGTGGGGGTAAGGACGGGAATCATCATGGGAAGTCCTTCCTGTCGGGGAAGGGATGGTCGAGGGACCATCTCTGGTGGATGTAAATACCAAACTGGGATTGCTAACCCCATATTAGGTAGTGTGAGTGTTGCGGCTGCCTGGAAAGCTTCGATACCAGGTGGAGGGTAAAAGAAGGGAATTTGGGTGAGGGGTTGGGGGAGTGTCTCCAAATTGGGACTATGCCCCTGAAGGGATGTGGATTCATGGACGGTTGAGGCCGACGAGTGCGCAGGAGGCTCCAACTGGAGTGGTTTTGCGACTATTGAGACGTCAGGAATGACTGAAACCTCCTGCGAAGGAAGAGTATCCTCCGTGTGAGGTCCATTAGATGAGACGACACATAATTGATTAGGGGGAAGGAGTGGTGATGCTCCATGGTACGTCCCTAACAAGGATGGATCTTTAAAAATCCCAGGACCCATCTCGACGAGTAGGTATGCATCTTTGTTGGTGTGGATGAGAGGAAGAATGTTATCGAGGTTGGCAGATGGGTTCGACTCATAATGTGAGACTTGGTCGATGGTTACAATCTTTCCGTTGTGGGGGAACATGATTGTCCGAAAGACGGAAGATGCCACTGCCTTCATAGTATACATGTAGCTACGTCCAAACAAGATATTGTAATTGAGCTGAGCGTCGATAACTTCGATGTCAATGAGAATAGTTTTTCCCCCAAGTTCAACGGGGACATTTTGGAAGAGCCCTTCGGGAGACGATGGTCATCCGTCATAAGCTCGTAATGTGATGGCGGAGGGTATGAGTTCCGGGGAACCAAGTTTCTACCATATTGTTTTGGACATGATGCATGTAGATGCACCTTCATCGATGATACACCGATGAACAGTGATGTTCCGTATTTTTACTGGTATTTGAATAGCGACCAAGGCGGGAAGCCGAGGTTCGCAACTATCAAGATCAAAGGTGATGAGTCGAGTATCTACGGGATCGACTGCCCCCAAGGTGGAAAGTAGTGATTTCTGCTGCGTAGGACAAGTCTGGAGGACTTCTAAAACTAACATGGCAGCCAGGGATTGTGCTAAGTCGTCTACCAAGCTATAGTTGTGGGCGGCCCTAGCTTGTGGGTTGTGGACATTCCTGCGTAAGGGGATGTGAGGGATGCGAAGTGGTGGTTCGGCGGAAGGGTGAGGGATCACCAACGGGGGTCCCGTCAGTGTAGGGTTTGTCTCTGGAGAGATAGGGGTAGACTCAGTTGGTGTCTGATACTGACGATTGCGTGTTTGCAGAAGAATTTCTTCCTCACTGGTGAGGAGAATCATTCGCTCTGCTAGATTGTTAGGGTTGTGGTATTGACCCCCCTAAGGTGGGGGATGGTGTGCATCCTGTTGGGTGTTTATCACCCCTTGATGTGTGTTAAGCCTTAATATTGGCTCATTACCCCTTAATTGGGGCATATTAGATTAGTAATGCTATTTTATTTATGTCGGCTTTAGGCCATTAGTTTTAATTTAGA
>SNQJ01S0195077.1:0-17562 GCA_010110895.2 Picea sitchensis | reverse complement strand
GATTTGCTACGGGAGCTGCCACAGCAGAGTTGACATAGTTATAATTTTTGTTCTCCTTGAGAACAATTGACAATCGGACCTTCCACTGCAAATAGTTGAAAATGCCATCCAACCGATCCTCATATCTAATGCTTGCAACCATATTCCCTTTCACAACTCAAGGAAAACAATCACACCCTTTTGCCCAAAAATCACACTGCCCACTATCAGAGACAAAGCTCTGATACCATGTATATTTTTAATGACAAAAATTAGCAAATGAAATTTTTGTCATACACTTAGCAACCTAGAGATAACTGTCTTCATAAATTTCATAAATGCCTTAAACCCCCATTCAGAAATTACCATAAGAAAAAATACACATTGCTAAGAAGGTACACTTTATTAAAAAGTCACTTTAATAAAAGAACCACTTAAAACAAATTTATAAAAACTATTACAAAGTTAAGTCACTGGTAGTGTAAATATTAAGGTAACATCTGCATACAAGACAAAACATGCGGAGTACCTCCTGAGATAAAAAGATAACAACAACACTATTGTGCGTGCAACCATCCTGACGTCACACACAAGTTATGATTTCCTCGTGCGTGGGGTCTAATGCTTTGAACGCACAAATGAATTCCAACCTCATGTGCACACAAGCTACTTTCTTGGGCACCCGACCATTCAATCCTCTTCTTGAAGACTCATAACCAAAATCACAAGGTTAAATTAACAGGCAAGAATATCATCAATTTTTCATATCCATGCACAACTACAAATACATGCTATAAGCACTATGCTTACATGCACACGCGACATTAGAAAAAATAACAACAATTACTTATATGTGACAATGTATAAGAATTAAGCCATGTCAAACATAGACAAATAAGCACATAGTAAACAAGACAACGCATAAAGAACACTTATCTTTAAAGAAATTCACCAATTGCGTGCATAACCCAGACATTCCTCCCAACCATAGACTTTGTTGCTCATAGGATTTCAAAAACAGGTCACCCCCGAGCTAAGGCTTAACTCCACCAGGGAAAAAGGGTTCCTACTGACAAGATAAGGTCTGATTCTCAACAGAATTGCTCAGTCCAGGGTGCCCACTACTGCAACTAGCCTATTGTGTCTCATTCCCCATGCACCTATCACACCCAAGGAAGTGTGCCCCTTCTTTGCTCAACATTCCCTCGGCTACCCCACTTCCCTTCCAAGGTTACCAGCAACAAGCCAGATAAGAAGTCTCTGATCTCTATGACTAAATGCCCAGCACACCAGGGAACAATTCCTAGCATAACTCTTGCTTGGAGAGTATGCTCACGGGCCTGACAACCCGCCTCTTCAACAACAAATCTCTCCCCTAGAGAGACTTCTCATAGGCTTGACAACCCGCCTCTTCGACAGTAAAACTTTGATTACAACACCGCAACTCCTTACAATCTTGTCTCTGTAGATAAGGTAATAATAGGATTTTCCATACCGTTCGACCCCTTTCTGCTCACAAGAAAGTGAATCATGAATCATCATTCCCCAAATGAGTTCTCGTGCCCACAGATACACTAAGGATCAACAATATATATTGCATGCCTTCAAATCGACACTTCTCACCATTAGAAGTAGTTATAGACACTTGGTGACTCGTTCCCTACCCTCGAGAAATTATGATAAAATAATTATTCATAACATACACTTTTCCAGAAATATTATAAAATATTCCCTAAGACTTAAGTCTCACTGCCCCTTTTCCCTTTTCTGGTGGAGTCATCCCCCCATATCTTTTTGTTTGAGTCTAGTAGCAATGTAATATTATGTTAACAACTGAGTATGATTACACTTTACATGGATATGCGCACTGGCCTATCTGCGTCTTGACTTGTCAGCCTCATAATCACACAAGCTCTTTGGCCTCAATACATATACAACCNTATATATAACTCAACTCTACGCACACTCCCAGGTCCTTCCCGCACACTTACCCAAGTGCGTGCAATATTGTGAAATGTTCACACTTACCCAGGTGCGTGCATCGCTATGAAATATGCGCACCCTGTCTTTGATAACAATCATTCGCGCACTACTAAGGTGTGCGCAACACCAAAACTTAGTGCCAATGCCTCACCAGAATATATGTACATTTACACTTACAATTGGTACCAACGGCTCACCAACCTATGTGTATCATTACAAAGGTTTTCATATCAGGGACATTACAATTTACTATAGTCTACATTTCTTCATATATTTCTCTTAAATTCATTGTATTTGTTATACAAGCACACTACCAACCCTTGAATTAATAGGAAATAAGATTTGTCAATATATGGATAAATCAAATCCAAAGGCAAGCCTGCTCTCATGCACATGCATTTGAATAGAAGCTAATCTTGAGTGAGGACTTCCACTGACAATCGAGATCACCCTGGATAGTTGGTATTTTGTGCAACCATTATATATGAGCAACCCCTATACACATGAAACATGTGCCATGATAATGATCACTCTAGTTGTAACTATTTGAAGTGCCCACCTCCACCACTATAGATATCAAGGAAGAGTTTCAATGAGTCTCTTGGCCCTCAAACATGAAGAAAAAGTAGACCAGTCTCCAATATGGCACTGAGGAAAAACTAGGGCCATCCCAAAATAATTTTTCCACCCTCAAAGATCTTGTAGAGAATCCAATCTCCATTCTAGAAAAATAAGAACAACCTTCCTTGTCATCCAATCATGAGGAAAATATTTCATCGCATTAGAAGATACAATCTCCAAGAAGCAGTGACAAACATCCTCAGAGGAATTGTATTAAGAAGAAATATCATATTACCTCAACAACATGCAAAGTGAAATTCCATGCAACAATGGAGGAAGAGCATGAGAAATATCATGTTATTTCAATAAAGGCCCTGCAACTAGGAAACCCATGGATTGATCCAACAATAGCCTTGGAAAATATAAGATCCATGAATAATCTAAAGCCCTTCATCTAGGAAGTAGAAGTGAATCTAGGGAGAACGTTGATCATAAATGAGTTCATGGGATACAATATAGGATTCTATCCAGACTTGGAAGCATTAGACAAATCTCCCACTCCTATGGTGAAGGTTCAAGATCCCCAAAACATATCAACACTGAAGAAGCTACATAGAAGAAGTTGCACATAAGTGTGGCATTGAGAATATAGGTCACCTCGAGTGTACCTAGATTTCCTCACTAGAAGTAAACTTCTCTAAAGGTATTATTATGTTTTACTTTTGTGTACTACTATGTCATTACTTGGAAAATAAAAGAATTATATTGGAAAGAAGAAATGTAATAGCTAGAACCTTCCCCTCCTCACATGGGGAGGGTAGTTGTTGAGTACATAAGAAGTACCGAAGAAGTTTTGTATTTTCTTACAGTAGAAAATTTTTTGTTGATTGTGAATTAATTTAAATACATGTTTCGATTTAAAAAAAATTGTAATAGGCATAACAAGGAGGAATATAGTAATAGAGGCCTGAAGAGGTATTGAAATAAACTAGTTAGGGTTAAGACTCACAACATACTGGTGATGAACTTGATAGCATTGTTTTAGGTTTATTGTCCATAATGAATTTAGTGTCCCCTTCCTACTACACTATCATGGTTACAATTGTCGAAGGATGATAATGATGTTGGGGGAGTGGGGAAGATCTGCTTCTCCCTCATTCAAAGGGGTCACCAACTCACCACCATAGACTCTAGGTAGGATCTCAAGAACAAGTAAATCAGATTACAACTAATATTTCAAGTTATGTAGTATGGTTGCTAGCGATCATGCCTTGATAGTCTATGGGGTGATTCCCTCAAGTTTAGGTTTTTCAAATCTATTGGCTTGTGCAAACACTCAGTTTTCTTGCACGGGAAATGTTTAATCTAAATGTGCCTTAGACTTACATGCACTAGTGTAAATACAACACTATGATAATTGTTTCATGTAAACAAAACTATTCCATTTAACAAAGGCAAAGAATGATGTGGTGATCATGGATAATATTAGTTACTCACAATGGTTGTTTATTCCTTAGAAAATATATATCAAATATTTAAATCTACATCTAACAAGAAAATAAATTATAGAATAATGATCCATTCGCATATGACCATCATTCAAATAATTAATTTTGCAACTATAATCCTTCTTATCAATAAATCAATGAGAAACATTAACCACCATAGTGTCACAATTGTAGATGGAACACACCTGCACTCGTTAATCTCACATAAGAGAGGGAGGAGACCTCACCTTACTACTTAGCCCATGTCATGTCTATTGTTGTTGGTCAAAGTTATATTTTGCACCAAACAACCTTTGCACTTCTTAAGGAAAGTCTATTATCGTTGACTTGGAACATATGAATACCCCTAAAAATAGAACCATGAGTTGTAAGGTCCAAGGAAAATTAAAGAAAAATGAGCACAAAATGAAAACTAGGCCCAATGGCTCCATTGATGGAGTTATGTGCCTATATTTCTTATGCAAGCATTGCTAGAAGTTTATCCTCCACCTTTATCATGTTCATTGCAAGGGTACAATGATCTATCACTGAAAATGTGCCAATGAATATAAGAAACAGTTAAAACATGGTAAAACAAAAAATGGGATGAAAGTAACAATCTTTCCCTGACAAAAACAAACCAAAAGTATTCTTTAAAAATGTGCGTATAAAACAAAAAATTTCAATATTTTCTTCGATAAGATGAATAATTAAATAAAATAAGTATTAATAACCATAATCTTAGTTATAGCCAATATCCAACATACTAAATAAAAGCAACATTATTAGTTATAACCATAATGATAAACAATAATTAACTCAAAAAATATGAAAAGGGGTGTTAGATAACATATTCTCAATATCCTCAATAATACAAAAAGATATCAAAACCAGACTAGGTACATGCATTATTCCTCTTATACAAACCTCTCTCAGTGCCCCAAAATTTACTCAAATGCATAACATTTGTTGGTATTGTAATGGATTACTTAATGGATATGGAAATAACTCAAGGTGACAAACCCTTTGAGGATCAATAAATGTCAAACATTATGAAAGAATAAATTTCAAACATTATGAAAGAATTTATGAGGACTTTATTAGAAATCGATTGCTCTCAACATACGGTGGGTAATTCCATTGAATATAATGTGAGTGACTTATGGTAATCCAATAATTATTTGATTGAGATTTAAATTGAGTTTTTAAGATCTTATTATTATGGGTGGCATGGAAATTTAAATAACTCAAAAAATTATATATAAATAATTAAAAAAATTATATATTTCCAAAGCTTAAGCTTAATTTAAAATCAATCCAATGAATTTTCATTATCAAAACTAATACTTAATCAATACAATTTTGATTAAAATCAATTACTATAAGTTATCTAACTTCAACAAGGACTAACAAGGATTGCTTAACTCAATCCTTTCCCTTTATTAATAGTTCTTGCTTTTGTACAACTAATAGAAAAGTCAAACAATAATTGACTTAACAACCACCTTAAAAAAAAAAAAAATATATATATATATATATATATATCTATGTGCACAATGCAACCAATGTTATTTGAAACATAAAATTATGTACAAAATACAACTCAAAATACAATTATTGTTATTTTAAATGTAAAACTATCTATAAAATAGAATCATTGTTATTTTAAAATTGTAAATGAGATTGTTTGGTATATTAAATATTAAAAAAAAAAAAGTGATACTTTCATCACAGATAAGAATGACTATGAAACCATATTTATGAATCTTGAAAACTATATAACACCATGCATCAATTTTGCAAAAATAAACATAATTAGGGAAAATCAACTATATAACACCATGCATCAATTTTGCAAAAATAAACATAATTAGGGAAAATCAATATGATTGTGTATAAAAAAATAAAATGAAAAATTATTTACTAAATCTAAGTTTAAGATAAATGTATTTTATCTTATTTCACAAGTGGTTGACTAGTAAAACTTAATAATTGTAATGCAAACAAACTAAATCCATGCAATACAGTAGTTTCTCATTAAACCAAATTCTAGAGCGACAATCAAACACATTCATTAGTTTATTGTAGATTCACTCAAATATTTTAATTCTAACCTAATCTAGGATATTTTTTCCTCGGTCTACCTAATTTAGGATATACAAACCAATGTTTATATAAAGCAACAAGTTCCTTGATAAAAGAGTGTAAAGATCGTTTGTTGTGTGTCTTACACATTCAAGAGGCAGAAGAGGGATCGGTTTTAAAAGATTACTCTCTTTCCCTTTTTTCTAAAGATATAATTCCTCACTCGCTTGAGTTTTAAGCATTCCAAGTGAGGATATTGGTAATGTTAGTACTTAAAACCTACATTCATAAGGGCTGATTTTTCTATCTTGCTATCCTTTGCTTTAATGTTTGCTAATTTTTTCGCCTCCATTCTAGTCATCTAGACGTATCTTTCCCTTCAATTTATATTCCTTTGTTCAAAAGATCAAAATCTTTACTTTAATGTTTGCTAATATTTTGGCCTCCATTCTAGTCATCTGGACTTATTTTTCCCTTCAATTTATATTCCTTTCCTTTGTTCAAAAGATCAAAATCATCTTTGCCATGTCTTTTTTAAAGTCAAAAGTTTAAAGATTAAAAGTGTTATTTTATAGTAATTTAGTTTTTAAAAGTGTTATTTTCTAATAAGATAGTTTTTTTGACAAATAAAATATCAAAATCATCTTTTTTTTTTTAAAGTCAAAAGTTTAAAGGTTAAAAGTGTTATTTTATAGTAATTTGGTTTTTAAAAGTGTTATTTTCTAGTAATTTAGTTAAAGGTTAAAAGTGTTATTTTATAGTAATTTAGTTTTTAAAAGTGTTATTTTCTAGTAATTTAGTTAAAGGTTAAAAGTGTTATTTTCTAATAATTTAGTTTTTAAAAGTGTTATTATCTAATAATTTAGTTTTTAAAAGTGTTATTTTCTAGTAATTTAGTTAAAGGTCAAAAGTATTATTTTATAGTAATTTAGTTTTTAAAAGTGTCATTTTCTAGTAATTTAGTTAAAGGTTAAAAGTGTTATTTTATAGTAATTTAGTTTTTAAAAGTGTTATTTTCTAGTAATTTAGTTTTTTGGAAAATAAAAGAAAGGGAGCTTTATACCTAAGCTAAGTCTTTATTCCCTCTTCTGAAACAGAGCTAATCCTAGTGCAGGAGGGGGCCTTGTTCCTATTGAACCGGTGCAGATTGAACGAAAAAGGCTAAGTGTAGACTTCTCTTGGGTGGGGGTGCTGAGGTGCGTGCTGAGAGAGTCTCTCCATAGGTTTTTCAGTATTTCGTTCGGTGTTTCGAATTCGCATTGGAATGCTTCAGGGAAGGAATAAGCACATTGTACGTATTCCTTCCTCTCGTAATTACCCATCTACCTACTAGAATTGTGGAGAAGATATGGGGCGGGGGAACAACAAACCGTAATAACATCTGTGACCCATAGTCCGTGTGCGCCAATTAGTCTGTGCCCAGGAGGAAGTGCCTTAAGGGTAGTGCCGAGAGACAGTCTCATTGACATGAAGGAGGTCAACATTGCTAGCTATGAAGTGGTGGTCCATTGTCATAGGGTTAGCCCATAGCCGATAGGAATTGCTTGAAGGTCATTACTCATAGCCCTCATTTACAATAGTCGTTAGTCGATACAAGAGTTGATGCCAGCCAGGTTTCAATGATAGTCAGAGCCCATAGGATAAACAATATCATAGTCAGTCAGTGCTAGATTTATGCTCTACTCATGGGGGATGCTCTGGTCAGTGCCAAGTAGTCAGTGCAGCTAGTTAAAGGTTAAAAGTGTTATTTTATAGTAATTTAGTTTTTAAAAGTGTTATTTTCTAGTAATTTAGGTTTTTGGCAAATAAAAGAAAGGGGGATTTATACCTAAGCTAAGTCTTTATTCCCAGAGCCCGAGCCTTTGTGGCTTCCATTGGGGGCTTTATACCTAAGCTATGTCTTTATTCCAAGAGCTAGAGCTTTTGTGGCCTCCATTAACCATTGATTTCATCATATTTTCCCTAAAAATGGATTTTGGACTCTAATCATTGAGCCCAATCTCCAACGCATATAACCAAGAGCCAAGCTAGCACACAACCAAGTTTGAAGTCGAATCAAGCCCAAAGTGAAAAATGCCAAAAAGAGAGCCCACAAGGGGCCAAAACATTGCACTACAAGCTAATACAAGTTGAAAGTAATGGGCAATATAAAATGTTATAGTTATCTATTCATTGTGCATGTGGGATATTACCCACTATGCAGAAAATTAAAACTAGACTCCAAGCATATCGAGCTCAATTTCAAACATTCTAAGAGTTGTCGACTCTGTTTTGTGCATATGACAGGAGAGCTTGCAGGTGATGGAAACTCTCAAGTGTTAAGTGTGTCCACAGGTGCATGAAGGAGAAGTGATGAATGTCACGCAATAGAGATATGCCAAATCCAGTCTTAGTGCAGGTTGCTTCCTGGAGTTCATGAAAGTGTGTTTTTCATCAAAGGGAAAACACAATCTTTGGTAATCACTACACTGGGAAGGAATGCCATGGGTCGGAGGATAGATTCACTCTGGTTGGAAATGTTGCAAGGTATATGACCAAGTGCTCTGGTGAGGGTATCTACTTTAAGACGAAATCTGTAGAAAATGTGGCAATTACTTGAAATAGCAACAAGAGTATTCATGAAACTTGGCTCCATTGTTTCCTTCGGAGATCTGGATATGAAGATACCAAGTTATGTTGAAAATGCAGAGTTCATCTTTGAAGTGTTATCAAGATTGTAGTCAATCAAGATCCCCAAATCAAGGTTCTAATTTGATTGCAAAGGACATAACTGACAAATAGTTCGATGAACAATCCCAGATTTGGTGTCAAAGTATTCACATCAATTGCATGTTTCCAGGAACAAGATTAGCATTCGAGAGGACAAAATTCAGGTCCAGGGGGCAGAATTTTTAGAGGAGAAGGATCAGTTGATGGTAATCATATCTAATCTAACATTTCCATGCAGATATTTAGCAGTTGGCCAAGTTTTCCACTTTTCCAAGTAACAATCGAACATATATCCCATATTTTCAGGCACATAATCATTGGTAGTTAAAAGGTTGAAGGCAATCAAAGATAATAGTTCCATGTTTGAAGGGATTGACATAGGATTTCATTCACTATTCTGAGGCATAAAATCAATTTAACAACCTGAACATTCGAAACACTTAGCAACAATATCTAATTTATTATTTGACAATTTTATTTCCAAGAAGACAGAGACAATTTGTGAATAATATATATATATTCAAGAGAGAGGAGAAAAAAGGAGGGAGTTCGGAGGCCAGGAAGATATTTTGGCACAGGCCTATGTATGCTTTCATGGTAAGCCTGAGGGCAGTTTTTTCTTTCTTTTTTTCAACATCAGAGCTATATGAGAATCTTGTCTATTAGTCTGTGTTTCTCAATGTGTTTATTATTATTCTTATTTGAATAGGATTGACGCGCTACAGATTTCATGTGTACTAATGTATTAGCGTGCTTACTTTGTTTCAGAAAGATTTATTCAAATATCTAGCCTCCATTCTCAGAAGAATTTTTTTGTTTAATATACATTCTTCTTATGATGATGCATATATGATCTGATAGATCTGTCAAGAGACTCCATGCCCAATGGTGAAAGTATGCTTTAATTAGTTCTATGCATGTACTCCTTTCTCTTTCAGTCTTACCTAAAACAATCTTTATTAACAAAAACCATTGCAATAAGATTTTTTGTTTAATATACATTCTTCTTATGGATGATGCATGTATGATCTGATAGATATGTCAAGAGACTCCATGCCCAATGGTGAAAGTATGTTTTAATTAGTTCTATGCATGTATTCCTTTCTCTTCCAGTCTTACCTAAAACAATTTTTATTAACAAAAACCATTGCAATAACTTGATGGTGCCCTAGCTTTCCCTTTAGCAGTCAAGTGCAACTTTAGGGATTAACATGTACTTTGAAATCTCTCCACAAAATTCCTCCATCTTCTCTGATTTTTTGGATGGAGAATGGTAGTAACCGCCAACCAAAATAGCAGCTAGTAACCTTAAGATTTGATCTTGAGATCTCCTCAAGAATTTACCAATTAAGCTAACCTTTAGGGCTAATAAGCACTCATTGGTTCTCTTTCCTTATGATTAATTTATAAATTCCATTTTTTAGTTTCTATTATTCAATATAAAGAGATTATTTAGTCTCTTCCAATAATAAAGTAATTACATGAAAAATAATATTTTATTAATAATAATAAACGTCCTCCGTTGAGAACAACTTTGCTCTATCAAACCTATAAAAATGAATTAATTGCTTTAATTTATCATGAAGTTTCTATATTAAAATAACTTGAAAATGAAATCTCCAAATTTCCTTTAATTTTTAAAGTTAATAAATTAAGTAATTCAATATTATTATAAATGTTTTAAAAATCAAATTTGATCATTCTAATATACCTTTTATTAACTGATAAAAAAAAATTATTTATTAAAATTACATAATATTTATTATAAAAATATTATTATTATTAAATATTTATAATGAAGAATAAAAATATTATTTATCCCTAAATAATAAAATATTTACTTAGCACATGCCTTATGTATAATATACTTCATAATCATAAATATAAATAGTTAGAATATACCTCACATACAATAAGTATGGGTAGAGGTTAACATGGCAGCCCACTTTGAAAACGTGACACTCAAATCCCATTTCTAATCCCATAAATCCCATTTCTAATCCCATATATTGAAGTAGGATTCGCTTCTCAAAAAAAAATAAAAAATGAATGTCTTATAATACATTAGAACGTATGTAATTTGAATAGATAAATCAAACTCCATTAAATTCGAATAGTTGCTCAAATATTTGAACTCATCATCGCATTTTTTTTTTCTTATAAATTTTATTTTTATTTTTTTATTTCATAAAAGAGAGGACATACATTAGTGGTAGTCTAAACGTTTTTTTTTTTTTTTTCCAGTGATATTATGTGTTTAATTTTGTCGGAAATCTGACAATAAATTGTTGGATTTGTAGATTTGAGTGGTTAAGTTTGTATAATCTGAGTGTCCAAGGGATTTTTCAAGACGCTAAATCCATTTATATATTCAAAAATGCAATTTAAACAACATAAAATTGTGATTTTGCCCATATTTCTATCGCCGGATTCTGATGAAAATTGTCAAAATGTAGAATTTTTAAACAACGCATATACATTATGTAAATGCTATTGGGATTGTTTGATGGATCCATGAATGATTTCCAATAAAAAAATTCAAAAACTTACCCTTATCCTTCAAATATTGGATCTCAAAATGTTGAGTATACATCCTCTATAATGAGCCCAAAAACCCATAACAAACCTAATACATCATAATTTCCATGAGGGTAAATGAATGGTGGCATAAAAATGCAAGTAATCTTCACAATATGGGGGAGGCAGAGTGCTAATGTAACAAGCCTACTCAAGAGACCAATAGGACAAGTAAGAAAAATGTCAAAAAAGAACGTGAGGCTATCCTTGGGAAATGGCAACATGGGTGCTGACATGCAATGGGGTGCTAATCCATGACAACCTATATAGGTGGAGTACTACCTCTAAGAAATAGTGAATGCAAAAGTTAAGTCCCAACATTGGCAACAATGGCAAGGACGAGTCCCAACATTTATGAATAAGTGCTCAACAATGGCAAGGTTGAGTCCCAACATTTCTAAATAAGACCATGCAAAGACATCATGAAACTCTTGGAATGAAGCTTTGTAAGCAATAACCTTATTAGGGAACAAGCGACTCTAAGAAGAATGTGTTCAATGGCACCAGGTTTAACAAAAATATCCACCTTGATGGTGGGGGAAATATTAGTCATGTTTCCCTCCTCGGAGGCATTTGGAATAAGAATTGGGTTTTTAAACCAATCAACATGTCCCAGAGGTATGCAATCCTTGGTTTTGATGGAGACCTATTCATAAAAAAAAATCGTGGTGAGTTCATCAGGAGGGAGAAAATAAACACACTAGTGCATATCATCTAGGGATACTGATAACTTCTTCATTTGAGTGAAAAATGGGGTTATTGGAGTCAAAGGTGTCAGGGATCACTTTTGAAGTGATTGAAGAGGCCCCAATTGTAAGATTGGAACATGTAGTGACTCCAAAAGCATGTGAAGTATGTCTCACGCAAGCAACACCAATCGATGAGGAGATGGCTAACATAGAGGAAAAATCCACTATTGGTGATGTGAGAGGTGCCAAAATAACCATGGAAATTCCCAATGAACACTAGGGATAGTAATAAGATAAAGAGACCATTGAAGAGGAAATTCAACACATGTATATAGATTCCACATTCTTAGTTTTAGGGGGGAGCATCTCTTCTAAAGTAGGCTTTCCCCCTTCTTGAAAAATCTTTTGACCTCGAAGCATGAGAGCTTCATCGACACTTTAGTTAGAGGAGGGGGTTGTTTGCGACATGGCGTCGATCTGGCATGCTCCTACAAGTGTGTTCTAAAACTTAGGAAGTTCAAGACAATGGTGTAAATAGTGATCATTTGTATCACATAAAACACATGGATGATTTGTACACAACAATTTGTTGTGCTACTTGGCAGAGTCTAGAAGAGTTATATTGACCATGGGAATGGATTTATCAAGATTTTTTTCTTTGAGTAAATCAAACTATGAAACCTTGGGAAGTTTGCGCACTTATTGGTTGTGTGGACCATGATGTCATAAAGAGCACATGGATGAGTTACTTGCATAGTCACAATGGTCGTGATGGCTATAGTCGACCTAAAAGTATTGGTGCCCTTAGCTTTCTTATTTTTTACCCCAACACTTGGTTTACTCTTTCCAATTTTTTTATGGGATTATTTCTCATAGGGATATTTACGAATACACAACAAAATCTCCCTAGGATTAGCCTAGGAATCCTAGACAAAAGGGGGTTTTAGACTCACGTGGTCTTCCTAGATCTAGAGCAAACAATTCTTGTTATACTAAAGAAGAGTAGATCAACATACCTTTTGTTTGAAGGTCGTTTCTGTATGTTTTGGCTAATGTAGATCTACAACTCTAGCTCCAGCTCCTATCACTTGCTTCCTACACACAAGTAACAAACACTACCAATCCTTTTCTTTATGTAGTGTTAGGAATAATCAACTTCGCTAGATCTACTTTGATCTATCACTTATGAGATCAAATCCAAACCACTCATGAAACAAACACAAGTAATCCGGAGGAAAACCATTGATCTATTAATAAATGTAAGATTAATGCATCAAGCTCATACCTTGGTTGTTGATGCTTGCTCCTTGATCCTCCTTTAGCTCATTGATCAAGCTAGGATTCACTGACTTTTGGCTGTGGTATATGGAATAGGCACCTCTGCAATTGGACAACATAACATTTCATTGAATTCTTCCCTCCTCTTGCCCAAGACTTGTCTTTGTTATATAGCTCTTGGAGGAGGCTTCTAGATCTTCTAGAGACCACTAGAGACTCGAATGATCTGAGTTCCTAGGCCATTGACACAAATATCCAACTCATATCTCACCTATCACCTCGTAACTCTTTGAGTTTACAAGTTTTGCAGAGTCTTGCTTATTGAGCCACTAGTGTCCAACGAGGAGTCTCGCTTGTTGTCTACTATGTGTCCTGTGAGGATGCCCAAAAAGGCTCCAAAAGGGCTCAAATATTAGGCAAAATGTTTATTTTGGATTCTATCTTCTTGTGGATTCCTCTCTGGCCTATAGGGTGGAAATTAAGGCTATAACAGATGCCCCCTAATGTGTGAGGTCAGAAAAGGAATGGATGGCTGAAATACGCTACAATAAAATAGTGTCCATGTGAGGCAGCGTGAGGAGAGAGCAAAGAAGTGTTGAAATTCAAAAGAGTCCTGGAATCAAACACCAAGGATGATAGAAAAATAGACCATCCCCTAGGTAGACATACTCAGACTCTGAATGAGCATGGACTCCAAACATTACACTACAGATCCATGAAATGAAATGCTAGACCATGGCCATGAAAGAAGACACGGTGGATCCATTTCATCAATGGGAATGTAGCCATAAGACAATACAATGTGGATTTACATCATGAACTCAATCATTTCCACCAAAAAATACAATCTGGATCTATGTCATAAACACAATCATAGCCACCAATAAATATAATGTGGATCTATGACACAACATATAGATATCAAGAAGAAAACGAGCATTAAGGAGAGTGCCCTCAAAGTCTTCAAAGTACTCATATACAAGTGATATATTCCATCACAACTTGGGAGGGGATGATGTAAAGGAATGATGTGGCCCTAAACCCAAGGTCTTAATCCCAAGCCCCGATGGTACGAATCTATGCCATGCGAATAGATGAGATGATGTCGAGCATAGTAGAAATCGTCTGATTACTGGTCATTGATGTATATCGTAAACATACACGAGGGGACCCATCGATGATGAAGATGGACCCTAAGGTACCTAGTACAATCTAGCGAGTGTGAATAGAGGATCTGATGTTGAAAAATCATATAATCAATCGATCAGGAGTCAATGTTGCAAATTCATTGTCGATCACGAGGAGGCCTGCCACTGAGGATTGCAAGCTCCAAGGTACTATCTAGTTTCTAGATCCCTCTCCTAGATAATGTGTTGAAATCAATAGGAAGAGATCCGTCGAAGATGGGCCTTGATGTATCCCCCATGAATCGACATGAAACAAACACCAAGAGATGATGTGAATAGATAGTATCATAAAGCACAACTGACATAGGGATGGTCGACTCGAAAAGTAAACAAAACAAAAGACGAATGACTCATGCTTACACTTCCCTTGAACATATAGCACGACACAATGGTGACTTGGCAACAAGACACACTAGCTGGATGAATATTGTGCAACAACGCAAGAGGCATCAAAGCACTCTCTATGATGAATGGAAGAGTAACCATTCAAAGGAGTATTTTTGACTCATATTACTGGGATGGTCCTAGGCAAGCTAAAACCCAACTGTATGATGATGAATCAAATAGGTGCCATGTTCAAGGGAGACTCGACCGACAAAGCCATTTTGAGAATATACCAATGGTGAAAAACCCCCTCTTTTATTTTTATTTTTTTGTTTGTATTTTTCGTCTCCTTCATGGTTTAACGAGCACGAAAGAGTGACACAAGTATGCTCGATAGTTTCTTTTTCGTTCATTTTTAACGAGGCTGAAAAAGAGTTAAAAGTATACTTGAGAGTGTCTTTTTCGTGTTCTTTTACCAGTTCGAAAAATATGTAAAAGTGTACTCAATAGTGTCTTTTTCGTGTCCTTTTACGAGTCTGAAAAGGAGATAAAAGTATACTCAGTGGGAGAAAATAAGTGGCTTAACAGCATGCTCCTATGTTCCAAGCACATGGAACTGACCTAAATCAAGATGAATGCAAATGGTACAGGCAAGTGAGGTCCACTCTTAGCAGTGGTTCTCTCCCTGGGTAGGTGGATGCAAAATAGAGGCCAAATAATGCAAGAGGTGGATGGTCAAGGCTACTACATAGCGGTAAGAGGGATGTGGGAAAAAAACAACACAATGATGGGAGGCATGACACAAGCATCAAATGCAAAGGTGACCATTAAGCAACAATAAATTTTTCAAGAACCCCCACGGGATATGGCCATAATATAGACGAAGAGAGGAAAATGAGGCTCAATCTTCAAGTCATGATGGGGCTAAAAAATGGCTCCCAAGCCTACACAGAAATCACAACATGGGCAACGAATGGAAATCCAGGTGCTAACTAGGGTGCCCATGAAGGGTAGGCACTACTGACCTAGTTATGACGTGAAAAAGGAATGTCTAGTGTAGCAATCGACCATGTTCAAACCTAAGGCATAATACTGGCAGTATGGACGATTAATAATGCAAAGCGGGAAATGAAGGAAAAAACATATCCCTATATGCCAGTCAATAAACATGTACCTCAAGTTCAGTGGATGTCGTCAGTGTCATAAAAAAGTCCCCGTAATCCTATCAACACATGTAAACTAGATTTTGGGGTCAAAACACAGTGAAATCTCAAAAAAGAAAATATTTTTTGATTTTTTGGCTATGATTTACATAAAACAAAAGGCACTCACACCACACACCTATGTACAAGGCACTACACAGGTTGAGGCTTTATGCCAAGTAGAGCCCATTGTGAGGCTCAGAACAAGGATTTTTTTCATAATCAATGAACTCATGGTACAATGTTGGCATCCTATGGCTTACCATGTTGATGCCATGCCACATAGGAATGAAATTTTGCATACGGATATACTGATTGTGAGTGCTTTTGTGAGCTATAAAATCTCCTTTATGGGACCCATCAAGACATTAAGTAGGTACGAAACACAAATATTCATAGGAAGGGAGGGTAGAGAACTTAGTGGCAAGTTTTGAAAAAGATAACCAAGGCAGAAAATGGTCAAGACTGGGGGTTTCACCAGATGCCCCAAAAAATACCCCAAGTCTCGGATCAAGATTCATCATGCTAACTCTCATTTGTTTTGAATGAGGGAGGATGGATTATCTATGATGCTCATCTTCCTTGGGCTTGTTTGTGGAATCCATGACTTCCAAGATGGCCTTTTCTGAAGGTAACTCAAAATCAAGGGAGCCATGTGAACTGAGAGAGTAAAAAATGTTCGGGTGGATTAGACTGATCACACTCCATATGAGGATGGATTTGTTGACCAGTATCAACGGATGTTGATGGGATTTTCGGATCAACAATATCGATCATTGTGAGTGGCATGGATGCTCCATATTTATCAACATCCTCAAGATGAGGTACCACCCAAGGGTCAAAAGACATGAGGGATCCACTGGTAAATGACGAAATCATGTTGATAGGAGCTACATTGGTAGTGGGAGATGATGGGGGAAGGGGAAATATTCTCGTCACGAAAGGATCTTTGAACATCCACACATCGACGTTAACAAAAGACAACGTGGTATCACCAACAAAGGGTACATCATTGGATCCAAGGTCTGGGGTACAGAATGCGAGCTGATCAATCGTAACTATTTTCCCTTGGTAAGGGAAACATAGGACCCTAAAGACCGATGAGACAACTGCAGTCATCTCGTAGAACCAAGTACGCTCGAGTAATATATTGTACTCAAGAGGTGCGTCGACAACCTCCACATCAACAGATACAATTTTACCACCTAACTCAATGGGTAAGGTAGTGATTGTTCCATGGGGTTGGAACATGTGTCTGTTGAATGCCTTCAACAGTGTTGCAGACATGTTGAGCTTAGGAGAGCCAATGGCCTTCCAACAAGACATAAACATTATGCAAGTCGAGGCTCCTTCATCAACGATTGTTCGAAAGATTTTTTTACCCATCGCTCACACTTTAATCTGGAAGGCTACTTAATGGGAGATCCTATGAGTAACCTGAGAAGAATAAATGGTCATCAAACTCGACTATGAGGGATCAACCCCACCTATGGAAGATAGC
>SNQJ01S0195076.1:0-17562 GCA_010110895.2 Picea sitchensis | reverse complement strand
TACTTGCTAGATAATAGGACCCACAAAATATATAGTTGATATTAAACCTCTCCCACACACTAATTAAAATTCCACCTTCGACCTCAGAGTCCCTCCTATCATAGCATCTCTAATCTGGTAATACAAACCACTCCTAACAATAGATCCTCAGTCCAAAGTTGATCTCCCTCATACTTTATCTCCTTGGGTTCTTATTGAAACCCTTACCTTACATGATTGAAGAACTCGTCACATTGTGAGAGGGTATTGATCCTTTGTTGGATGTCAAAATATCCCACACTTTTTCCTACTAAGTGTGTGTCCCGCACACTCCGACTGAGTGCATCCGCCACTTTGTTTTCCTTTCCCTTTATGTGTTTAATTTCAAAATCAAAATATCTGATCAATACCATATATAAGGCCTATATAACATTTAACGTCGGTTGGTCAGACAAGTACTTCAGATCATAATGGTCGGTCATCGAGACGAACCTTCTTCTAAGAAAGTAATGCCTCCATGTTTTCAACGCATGCAAAATTGTTGTGAGCTATAGATCATGAGTAACATAATTTTTAATGTGATCATTTATTTTTCATGATTCATAACTGATCACTTATCCCTCCTACACAAGGAATCCATTGATTCATTCCTTGGAAGAATAAGTACAAACCAATAAATATTTTTCAGAGTTTGCAATCTTCAAAATAGGGGCTTTGGTCAAAAGGACCTTCAACTGTTGAAAGATAGTTTCACACTCTATTGACCATATAAATTGTTTCCATTTTATTTGTAATGAGGTAATGGGATGACCAATCTTGGAAAATCCTTTTAAAAACCTTCTATATTACCCATCTAATCCCATGAAAGAATTAAACTCTATGACATTTCGAGGGGCAGGCCAATCCATGATTTCCTTGATCTTTTTGAGATCTACTCTACCACTCCTTCTATTGATATGGTGTGACCTAAATAATGGATTTTCTTTTGAAAGATATCACACTTGATGAAATTAGAATAAATATGGTTATATATTAGCACTTGTAGCACCATCTCGAGATTCTCCTCATGCTCTTCTTTAGCCTTGGAATACGCCAAAATATCATCCACACATACCAAGAAAAATTGTCTATATATATGTTGAGAAAATTATTCATTAGGAAGATGAAAGTAGTTGGTGCATTAGTAAGTTTGAATGGAACCACCACAAAATCAGTGTCCATGCCTTGTTCTAAACACTATCTTGTGAATCTTCTCATCCTCAATTCTGACTTGGTGATATCTCAATCTCAAATCAATATTTTAGAAAACTGTGGTTCCCCTCAGCTCGTCAAAGACATCATCAATCCTAGGAAATGGATACTTGTTCTTAATGGTCCTCTTGTTCAACTTCCTATAGTCAATACATATCCTTAGTGTACCATCCTTCTTCTTTACAAACAGGGATTGTACTCCCCAAGGGGATACACTTGGTTTGAAATAACCTTTATCCAACATATCCTTCAAGTGTACCTTCATCTCCACCAATTATGGTGTGCTCATTCTATAGGGAACTTTTGATGTTGGTGTTGCTTCAAGCATGATATCTATCAAAGAATAAAGATATCTCTTAGGAGGTAATCTAGGAATCTCCTCTGGAAATACATCCTTAAACTCCCGCAACATAGGGTTATATTTGGCCTTCAACTCCTTACCTTCCACTAAGTTAATAAATTGTATCACATACAAGGGGCACCCTTTCCGACTGAACTTCTTAAGCTACAATGTCGATATTTGTCTAGCTGAAACTAGTTTCCTAATGCCTTGCAAAATCTTTGCATTTCCTTTTTCATCTTCACACTCCAAGGTTTTCTTGTAGCAATTCAATTTTTTCTTGTGGGAATCTAGCCAATCCACACCTAATAGTATATCATATGATACCAAAGGTAGGATGTTCAGGGATGCTAGAGTATGTAGTCCACTCATCTCAAATGGACATGCTTCTATCATTTCTGCCACTTTTCTCTTAGTTCCCATGGCTAGTTGGACCAATCATGACCTTGCATGCTTCTTCCTCTATAATGCACATGCTTCAATAATTTGGGGTGAAACATAACTAAGGTTAGATCCAGGGCCAATTAAAATAGAAAAACGTTGCTTGACAATTATACCTTCCATCTCCACTACTGAAGCTTGGTGGTCTTGTTGGCCCTTCAACATGACCTATTTTGGAACTTTGACAGCCTATCGAAGGAGGACTGCAAGACGAAGCGGAGATCACGGGATCTTGGCCCCCTTTTTGGGTTTTTGGGAATATGTAATGGGAAGGGGATGTCGACCCATGGGTTTACCCATGTCTAGGCCTATTTTGTATGTATATATAGATGTCTAGGCCATATAGAGAAGTAGGGGGATGATATATCTATGTGATGTAGGCTAAGTGCCAAGGGTTGGATCTGTGTGATCAAGACTTTGTGCATTTTGTGTAATACTTGTAGAGCTGAATGCAAGTACCTATGTGATACGATAGGAGGCTAAGTGTTGTAACACAAGGAAGAGGGATCTAGTGAGTTGCGTAGATCTTCTGTCCTGTGCGGAGTAAGGGTTTTGAGGCTCTGTGCTTGTAACTGATTGACCGAAGACTATAAAGAAGAAGAGTTGGTGGACGTAGCTCCAGGGTGGGGGTGAACCACATAACCACTGTGTTATGTGCTCTGTGCTCTATCTTGATGTGTTCATATGTTATATGCTAAGTGTTATGATATGTTTAGGTAGATCTATTCATGCTTGGTGCTTATTATATGTGAGAATGTTATATGTGATCTCGATATTCATGCTTAGTGATTGATATGCTCATTCTGATCCATTTGTATATGTTAAGTGCTTGAATAGTGTAGATTAGTGTGATTATTGTGAAGCTTTGTTGTATCAGCTGTAACGACCCCTTCTTCACGACTACAAGCGTAGCAGAAGTACAATTTTTTTTTTTTAAAGTCAAGATGGTGACAAAAACAACAGTTAACCACACAACTGATGATGAATGCAAGCACACAGTCCAAGAAACATGTTGCTATGACTCCACGCAATGACACAAGAGCAACTGTGTGAAACGTGCATAGACAACAAGGAGAAAATGACTACCCTCCCGACGCAGACAAGACGATACCTACAAGTTAAGGGACAACATCCCCCTCCCGACACAACGAACTTGACGAACAAGACTAGACCTCAAGGTGCATGCACCAATGAAAGAAGGCATTCCATCCATGCACCTAAGGGAACTTACAACGCTCGACGACACTCACACAGAACGCACCGACTCCATCCAAGTTCTCGATCGTCGCTATCCAATAGAGCGTGCCATGATCCCCTCATTAGGAATCCTGTCATCCCCAAGTGATAGACGTGTCAATAACCTTGGTACAACACATCCTATCTGGACCGAGGACTCTAGATAATCCGATGCGCTAGCAACCGAATATCGATAGGAAAACCACACCCATACCCCAAAAAAAGGTTGACCAAACACCTGAGGATGACAACAAGGGATGACACAAGCCAAAACATGACATCGTCAATGACCTAACCATTCATCTAGTCTAAACTAGTCAATGATTACAATCAATTTTAACATTGGTTACCAATCTAAGGAGCACGTCTAAATTACAAATAGCCATTAATGCACCCTCTAATTAAACGTTAAATACAATCAAATTAGCAAGTCTAAGTGATCAATACTAAACAATATATAAACAATATATATAATCAAATTGGACAAATCTAGTCAAATTAATACGAAAACTAAATCATCAAGTCTAGTCTAAGTTAATCTAGATGTTGTCGATTTAAGTAAAGAATGTCTAAACATAATAAGGGCTGATCTAGACAAGTTAATGCTATTTGAGAATGTTGTTCTAATCAATTAATGTTGTTCTAATCAATTTAATGTAGTTCTAATCAAATTAATGTTGTCCTAATAAATTTAATACTCTATTCTAATCAATTAAAAAATGGCTATTATTAAACATTGAACTTGTTGAGTGAAACATTTACTATCATCAAGTTAAACTATCTTAAAAATCAATACCTCTAAGGTGAATCAACAACCATCAGTTATTAATTACAATATGACAACTACATCATAAAATCGCCAGGTGACTGTCAACTACCTAAATACCTCACGATGATAGCCAAAGGGGGTTGGGGTAATTAAACTAAAATGCTGACAAAAAAATAAAAACATAGGCACAAAAACATTGTCATAAAGATTCGTGAAGGCGCATGAATTGTCCATAATGGGTAATAAATAAGATAAATAATTCTTTCACGCCAACCACAAAAAAAAATGACGAAAAGGAAATAACAAGTAGATAAAACATAGATAAAAGGAAATAAAGGTTAAGGGTTCGTTGTTGTTCAAACGCAGTCCCGTAAATGTTTAAAAGGCTGTCAGAGGGATTACAAGGCGCGTTGTTTGCAGGTGTGAATGCAAGTGTGTTTCAGTCACCGTCTGCACACACGCAATCAACAATCAGAGCTTAAGGTGGACGCCTACCCTTCCAGATAGAACGCAGGCACAATCTAAAACGTTGCTACCCAAAAATTACCCAATCGTAGTCCTTCGACGTTCAGTTGTTAATACGTAAGTAATATACGACTCGATTAGGTCACATAATGGGAGAATGACATTCACTTGTTTCTCCAGTTTTGTCCCCAACCCCCAAGATTCTTGGTAACATATAGATAGAAAAAGAACTTGCTCGAATTGTGTCCCCGAGCATGAACCATATCTCAATTGTATATAGGCAGGACACGAGGAGTATAGGCTCATCATTGGAAACTCGTGAATTGCATAATTAAACATAGGTTGGGTCGGGGTATCCGTCATACGACATTCCAGTTTCTTATTCGGTAACTAGACCTCACTCAAGCCACTTACAGTGCCAATTTGCGGTCAACAAGCCATCGCTATGCCATTAATAAAATGACCATGTAAAACTGATGAAAACACAGAGTTAAAATGCCATTCAAAAGTGATGAACACGTAGGGTTAATTTGCCATTAACCAGTGATGAACACACAAAGTGCACTTGCCATTAAGTGATAATTACACAGAGTTAAATTCGCCATTAAGAAGCGATAAATGTGCTGAGTGAAATCGCTAATAAAAGTGATAAAACAAAGAGTGAAATCGTAGTACATACACACCAGATAGGAATTGCATTCGTCGTCAATAATAAATAATAAGAAGAATCGATGTGCAATACATCCCAGGAAATATAGAAGTGAAAACTATTATTTGTATGAGGCAAGGAGCAAACAACCATTTAATATAAAATTAAAAAGAGAAGGTAAATTTCTTCTGAGAATTAAATTCCTTTTAGATAGTCAAACATTGCAGATATTAGAATAGTTCTCCAGATAGCAGTCAGTACAAGGTAATCGCAGTCCATGAACCCAACAAGTGTTGGGATTAGTGTAATAATGCAGATGCATAAAAATAAAATGAAGACAACAGTAAGAGGAATGAAAGGATCAATTGGGAAAAGTCATTGAAATGATTGAATAGATTCTATCCACCAAAGCGCAGAGAAAATCCAAGGTTAAGCCCTTAAGGTGTGGAGAACAAAACAAGCACAGAGATAAACCAAAAAGGATGCAAAGAAATCTATACATAGAGGTAGACGGCTGACAGGAGCATCCTTCTCTCATCATCCATGCACAAAAAAGTAGGGTGTTGAGATCCATATGTCTATTAACACCGAAGCGACGACCATAGATCAGGCTCTTGGCCGACTGCTCAGGCGTGGAATGATGAGCTAGGGATGAAGGAAAAAATAAACCACAATAATCACATTCAATCAACCACAGGATAGTCAAGACATGTAGGGATCGAAGGCCAAGGGAAATGAGTATCGAGCTAAAGGCTATGGGGAAATTTTAGTCAACCACTAGAATGTTAATACAATCATTTTCTTTACCCAATTAAACTTATAGAACTAAAAGCATAATTCATACTAACAATGTATTATGCAGTAATCAAGAAAGTGTATCATTGCCCAAACACCCTCTCTGAGTTGATGTCCCACACACTCCATGCAACTCCCGCCTGTCAATCGATGAGACTTCACCGGTACCTCCCAGCCAACGCCAGGAGTACTCTTCTTCCCCATTCGCCCCCTGAGCCACAAAGGGGCCACACAAACTATCCAGAGATTCATCTAGATCCCAGCTCACCTCGCAAGGCCAAGCTACCACTCCTCACCGAGTTGGGTATCCCAACTCCCACAAGCTAAGCAATTCAAGTAGAGATTTCTACAGTGTAATGTTATGCACACAGAAGACATCCATCATCATTTTCCTCCCTCCATTATATATATTTTTGAAGTCCCTTACTTTCCCAAAATCCTATCTTATTTAATGCTTAAAATTTTAATTCATAAAAAACCTCCCCTGTACATGTGTCACCCATCCCCTTCATTCCTCCAAAAACTAAATTCTTTAATTAATTAATTACCCTTATTTCCCTCACCCACCTAGATTCATTCCTAGAATCGCTCCTAGGTGTCCCCAAATTCCCTTACAGGTTTTAATGACTTTTCCCATTATTAATTTACTAGTTCAGTTTAATTTAGAAGGTTCTTTAATGCTAGATACCTTACTAAGTTACACTTTCTGATTTTTTCTTGTGTTTCCCCTTTCTTTTTATGTTTCCTGCTTTTTCCTAGTTTCCTATTTATTTTAGATTTCCCTCTTTCCCCTTTTTATTTAAACTCAAAAAGTCAAGTGCAAAAACTTACCCTTTTTCCCTTTTTCTTTCTAAGGAATAAATTTTTAATTAGCATAATAAGTAAAACAATTAGTTCCCCTTTTTAAATTTTATCCCACAATATTTTTATAAATCACTTTAATTTCTTACCCCCTTCTTGTCACAAGATTGATGAATATTATCTTTATTATTTGTTTTTTTTTATTTTTTTTTATATATGTTTATTTTATTACTATTATTTTATAAATAGGTAAAATTTTACCACCAACAAAATTCAGACCTAGACCTTAATTTCCTAGGTTAGGCGACATTTTTTAAGGGAAAGGTTTCAAATCTTCCTTAACACTTTATTTTCCTAAAACCATCTAGGTTTATCCAATTATTAAATAACCATGCGATGTGCCCTTCAGGATGCACTAGGTGCTCCAAGGGTGCCACTCACCTCTTTTTGTTTCTCTTGTGTGACGTGCCCTTCAGGATGCACCACGTGCTCCTAGGGTGCCACTCGCCTCTTTCCATTTTTCTTGCACGACGTGCCCTTCAAGACGCACCACATGATCCAAGGGTGCCACTCGCCTCTTGATTGACTTGGTAGACATCAAAAACCCCTGGAGTCAATACTCTGTCAGGTGATCTTATGGGAGACTAAGGGCCTCTAAGGAATAAGGCCCCTGCCTTATTGTGTGCCCCTTAGAATCATTTTGAGCGACTGTCGCAGTCTTCCCTCATGGCATCGTGGGTCCTCTCGGACTAGGTAATCATTAACCTACAATTTGAGCCATGGCAGGAGTGCTAGCAGGTTGTGGCAGGGTTGTTGTCCACACCTCTCCCTCAACATCTCTGGTAGTTGAGCGTGACTCCTCTACTCCACATGTGAGTCTGGTCGGCAAGCTATCGTCAACCTGCATCATCAACGAATCATGTCATAAATATATCCATATCATATCATATAATCATATTCACTAATATCACATATAAAACAATCAAACCCCAATGGTGCACTCCCTGACTTGATCCGGAGTCCAAGGGGTTCCATCGATGCCTCTGCATCCTTAAGGTCCAAAATCTTGCACACTCAGGAAACTCAAGTCAGTAGCACCTTTCTATGTCAATGCAACATAATAACATGTCATCCTTTCACAATGCCTCATAATCATAATCAAATGCCCAAAAATATAATAATCTGGATCACTTGTGAGCAAGTGTCCTCAAAGAATTAGTTCACTCAGTGCGCGCAAGAGCGAGATGTTACATCAACAAAGTGAATAGTGATTACATATTAAGGAACTGATGGTTCTAAGAGATGTATTAAGTATTATAATGACAGATTTGTGTCCTAGCTAAGGTTGCAGACACTAGAGTCTTGCAACCACCCCTACCACTACCTCGGGTGAGACTTCACCTGCTTCGTAGGTGTTGTTGAAAGGACCGGTAGTTAGGGTTTTTTTGGTGCATTGTTGTAGCATTGAACCCTGGGTCTGCCCCTGTGCCAACAGGTCTACTTGTCAATTCTCCACTACCACATATATCTTAGGCATGCTTCTAGCCACATAATTAACAGTAGCAGCTTCCTGTACATGGTAAACTCTCTTATTGTCTTGCTATCTATGAGGAAAATCCCTTAACAAGTGTGTGTTGATCAATATTTTTGGTCAGTTTATTGTTTTTCATTTTAGACACTCTTAGGATTTTTCTTACACTTTTTCTCGTACCAAAAATTCCAGGCACTTGGTCATTTTTTTGAATAATGCAGAGTGGGCCAAAACAGATCTCAAATCTGCATATTTGTAACCCCTTCCTATCATAGGTCTACATTCTCGTTATTGACTTTTCTCATCTTTTACCTCTTAATGCCTTTTGTTTCACTTCCATCTCTTATACTTAGTTATTTGTTGAAAATGTTGATGTGAATATGCATAGCAAATGTTAAAACCTTTTTAATTGTCCATCTTCATAACCCCTCACTCACCAAAACACTTTGTTTAATTTCCTATTTTATTTCGTTACTTAGTCAAATTCAAGCAATGCATATGCAGAGCTACATGCCATCCTTCAACTCTTTATTAGGTCTCCATGTCTGCATGTCCGTAGGTTCGCATTCACTTTTTACTTTTCCCCTTTTTATACTTAACCTTGTTTCTCAATTTGGAGAGAACCTCCTTACTCTTCCTGATATCCATGCTTGTAGATCCTCACATCCACAAGTCCACATACCTCTCAACACTTAACCATATTCATAATCTAAAATTAGGCATTGTCACAATTTCCCAAAGATTTTCTCACAAACATTTAGGTCCACAGCCCTGCAACTCTACATTTCCATGTTATACACTTAGCACTTCCCATATATCATTTTCACCTTCATACTTAACACTTTCCATCCATCATACCATCATATAACCACTTCCCTTCATATTTATTACCCCTTCCACATCATCTACCACTCATAAAAGCATAATGTCATTATTAATGCATAATACATCGATTAAGGGTCACAATAAATTCAAGTCCCATGACAACTAATGAAATTTAAAGAATTATTTATGATTGATTGAGTTACCAAGGAAGTACATTGTGGAATTTAATAAAATAAAAAATTCCAATGTGTAAGTATCGATAGTAACGCCACCTTTGTAAAAAGTTGAAAATATGTCAAGTAAGAAGAAGGAAGTGTTTTGTGGAGATACATTGAACACACTGGGTCATGAAGGTCAACAGTTCTAGTGGTGTAGGGCATATAAGTACTACAAGTATCTTTCTCAGGCTGCTAAGAAGATGAACCTGATATAGACCTTAGAAATAGCATTGACAGGATGTGTTCCGGAAGTAACTGAAATGAAAGAGATTGTTCAATGGTGTGAAGATAATTTTTTCTCTGAATGAAGAATAATTCAAATGCAAGGTCATCAACCCATTTCTCTAGCTCCTTCAACATTTTCTAAAATTCCATGACTCCCTGCGCCAACTATGTGATTCAAGAGTGAGGAATTTGATGAATTTCCGAAGCAACACAAGGGAGGGAACAAAATGTTGAGAAATTACTTGGAAGATCCAACCTGTAACCCTAGTACTTCCAAAATTGAGGTAAGTTTGATAAAATACCCATACAGAGAATTTGCTTGGCTCTTTTCCCACATTCTCAATTTAGAATCTACTATGTTTGTATCGAGAAATGGTATATATGTTGTGCATTATTCCCTACATGAAAAAAATATCATCTCATTTGAAGAGAAATTTCCTTCCAGCTAAATAACCTCAAAAAGACTCAAATTTCTATATGACTTCTTACAATATTTCTCCATTACTTATGGCCATGTTTTTGAAGATTTACCCCGAGAAAAAAATGTGGATTTCAAGTTAGAACCAGTCTATGCATGGTATTCAATTTTGTACAGACATAAATCCCAATACAACTTTTACCCGGTTCACAAAAATTTCATCTCAGAATTCAAAAAGTCAATATTTGGACAAAGCACATCAAGGATATTCTTGAAAGAAACTTCCTTTCTTGCTGGAAAAGAGATTTATGAGTTATCCAAAGAATTAATTTTAATTAGAATATTTGGTAGTAAGGAGAAGCCTTTCATTTTATCATTCTATACATCATATAAACTCTTTGTTGGAGAAATATCTAGGAAATACAAGACTTGGGCTCACTTCTTCCATGAAAAAATGAAAAGACAGTATATACCCCTACCATGGAAAACTAGGAATTGCATTGTTAAACACATAACTCACCTAAATGAATTGGAGGGACATCATGAACATATGGGTTTGAAGGAAGCTAAATTTGTTGAGGGTTTTGATCCATACAACAAATTCACTACACATATACAATTAGTGGGGTATTCTTCACACTTCATTAGAATTGAACAATTTCAAGAAGGTGGCAGAGATAACTTGGATATCCAGGAATTAACGGCCTACCAAAATTCAAATGGCATAGGAGAAGTAAATTGTAAAAATGAAGGACACAAACAACATTGTAGAGAAACAACAAATCAAAACCCCAATTTTCCAACAACGTCTTAAAGAAGCACTCCATCAAGAATGAAGAGTAGAACCAGTAGAATGGATACTATAAGAACATTAGTTGGAGGTTCAGATAATGGTGAACATAAAAACCCACCAAGGAAAAGTATTTAGAAAACACATATTGTATACACTCCTGTAAAAAGAAAAAGAAATATATCATCAGTGGAAATAAATGCACCAGAATTCCAGGAAAGTCCTTATGCAATGGACATGGATGAGCTCATTGAATAACCTACCTAGTTTGCATAAAGGTTGTTAGAGACAAGAGAAATTTTTGATGTTATGATGACCTAGGATCTTGAAATATTTGAATATGAATCCATCACTCTACACCATGTGTCATACAATCGTGAAGCCGAGAAACTATTGTTAGAAAAAGTTAATACCAATAATAAAAAGTCATCAAAACGATAGAAATTTTCTATTGACTTGGATGGAGTAGCACCATCTAAAATTGTAGGCTTTCATGGAGCTACTGGAGATGCATTAAGACAATCAATTGACAAAATGGAAAACGATAATTTGGAGTTAAATAAAATGATAAAAGAGTTAGAAGTTTCTTTGGTACCATGACCATTTTTTCCAAAACCTTTGAGTCCTATTCAACCTATACTTGAATTGGAGGATATCCCCGAAAGAAGTACAAAATACAAAGGATCATCAAGTTTATTGTAGGTTGTAAGAAAATATGTTGGTGATTCCATACAAAAAAGGATTGGTACAATTCAAGAAATTTGTGAGCTTGCCCAAAGTATTGCTAGCTTTTCCTCCAGAATACAAAATTTCGAAGAATATTTGCAAAAGGATTTCGAAAATGATGAAGGATTTTTCATGGAAGATGTAAACACATTTTGAGCTAAAGTCTCAAGTTTAAATGAAGCCTGAATAAATGAACAAAAACTTCCTTTTCCTTATCGTATGAAGAAGATTAATGCATGTTGGTTAAGGAGAATTAAAGAGTTAATAGAAATGATAAATGAAACCAAGGCCCTAAGGAATAGAAAGAACGATTTATTTCTTAAGCTTGTTAGTCTTACCAAGGAATTAGATGGTCCCAATTTATTGATGGATACCATGATCTTAACCAAATAATATTTAATGGGACAACTTAAAACACTAAAAGTTTCTTGGGCTAATGAATTTACCGAAACCATAGGATTTTCTAAGGATGAAGTTGAAAAATGGTTAGTTTTGTATATCAAAAGGAATGATGAGGTGGATGACACATTGCATCAATAGGAGCTAGATCTGAGAGAATTTGAAAATTAGTTATTTGAGATTAAAATTAAACATGAAATTACCATGGCACTTTTAAGAGAGTACATTGAGGAATGGTTGAAAATGGTATTAATCGAGTTACTGAACCAGAAAATCAAGAAACAGTTTCAATAGTTATGCCACCTCAACCACAATATGTACCTATAAAGGAGCCAACTACAAGTAAGTAAAGGTTACAATATCTCTCCATCAAAGTGAGTCGAATATTAACTTTATCCTTTCAGTTTTTCCTTATGCCCATTTATGCTACAATAACTTGTCATCTTTCCTTTGTCTTCTTGGTATTATGTGGGATTTAGGTTCATTCTTGGTTGTCCTTCTTTTATCTTTGTAACGAGATTTTCATAAACTGAACATCTAGGAGTAAACGTGTACACAAATGTAAAAATTTCATTAATATAAGCATAAAATAACTTTATAATTTACACATTTTATTCAATATCTTAACCTGTAATAAAATAATTCATCAAATGCTAAAAACAAATCATACCATCAATAATCTCTTAAAGGTTGACACTAAATTCAAGAATTTTACCTATTGATACCATAGGGTGTAGATGTGCAATCATTTTGATCTACTATATTGTGAGGTTGTGCAGCTTGTGCACCAACTTTACTTGTATCAGTTGCGCCGATTTTAAGTTATATTACCATAATTAATTATGTCACTAGACTCACTTGTCTAGGTGTAAGGATTCATTTAGTCACATTTAATGCTTATAATTACTTTCATTTAAATAATATAATTATTAATTATGTCACAAGTGACGTTCTTCCTACTAATCTTCAATAGTTTAGTCATATTAAGATACATATTTATTTACGATGATAGTCAATGTTAATGCACAAATGTATACCACTATTTATGTCATTACTAATCATCTAATTAATGTTCTAATCACTTCTGGAAATTAAAATAACACTCATCAAAATCCTCAATCCTCTAGTAAGTTCAATAGTTCTATACAAGAAATTATGCATAATACAAATAAAAAAAATATACGTGTCTAAATTATTTAGACATAATAATTAATTTACAAATGAGCATAACCCATAAAATTCTATTTAACTTAACATTATTAAGCTATACTGCAAATAAAATATACTTCTTTTATATTGTAGTAAATAATATAGTGACCAATTTAGGTAGTCAATAGACAGATTATGATCATGACCCACAATTATTTCCATATGACTTAGTATCAGTAAATTTACAGTACATTGAGTAAATCCAAATTTGAAGTGAAATAAAAAATTGTAACCATGAAAAATGTACACGACTATAACTTAAGTTTTTTAACTACGCTCTAAAAATTTTGATGAGTTGGAGAATTAATTTATGATTACACAATAATTTATGACCATGGAAAGTTAGAGAAACATAGTACTTAGTAATGTTGAAATTAAAAGTATAAATGCAATAAATCTCCATTAGTTAATAACGAAAATCATAATGAGTAAACAATGGATAAACATGTAACGATTTACATAACATCATAAGAAAACTAACATAACGTTGAACTATAAGCTGGCAACTAGCTGACAATTATAACCGAGTGTCACTTGTGATAACACCTACTAATATCCAACCGAGCACAACACAAACAAAGACTACGAAATATTTTAATGGAGTAGAGATGAGATACTAAGAAGTCAATACTGTTAAAATTTCATTGTTAAAAGTTTTGTATTGAATTATAGTGAAACTTAGGATTAATGGGAGATATAGTGTATTGATGATTTACTTCGAAAATGGAATTTACAGAATCATTACTGGTTCTGAAATGTACCAAAATTTATATCAATACTCGGCGAATACATTCTTAATGCCAATCAATAGAGCTGGTTATTATTTGCTTTTTATTTCAGAAGACGACAATTTCCCAACATTCAATACATTACACACATAACAAATATGACTTAGATTTAATGGATCAATCGTCTTTATACCAATCCTGAAGTATAAAATTTTGTTTTATTAAACTAAAGGATCCAGGATGCTAAGCAAATTTTTTTGTTTTCTTGCTACTATCAGACATTATATTCAGAAATTTACAAGGAAATAAGGAAAACTATAACAATACAATCTCTTCCATATATATATATAGTATACAATTCAATATTCTATTAAATAGTAAAATAACTAAAACAAATCAAAATACCATATCCATAAGATGATGCTAATATATAAGGATGCTCTTCAACTTGAAAGATTAGTGTGACGTCCCAACTTCACCGGTAAATCCCAGCTAATGCTAGGGGTACTCTTCTCCCCCCTAAGTCCCCTGAGCCACAAAGGGGTCACACACATAAACTTAGTTTATAGCTCAAGCTTACCCTTGCAAGGAGAGGCTTCCACCTCTTATGCAAAACTTACAGCTCAACTGACACAAGTAAACTAGTCACAAAATTTGACAGCATTTCAGTCATCCAACAATAGGGTATTTTCCTCCTTCATTTTCCTTCTTTTTATAAGAAAATTTGTCTTGACATTTGTCAATTCATGCATAATTAAATAATTTTTAATAATTAATTTGGAGATGATTCACTCTCAACACATGCCACACTTCCCTCAAGTTGAAATGTTTTAATTTATTTTAATTTAAATAATTTTGAATTTTTCCTCACCTCCACAATTAGTTCCTAGATTTTCTCCTGGTTGTCCTTAATTCCCCAATTTCTCATTTATTGTGTCTCCTAACCAATTTATAGTTGGAGTTTGATTATGACTCTTCTCTTAGTTAGGATTTAGAGTCTAGTTTGACTTAGGATTCTAACTCTATGTTGGCAACCCATTCTCTCATGAATTAATTTCTTTTACTTAAAAAAATTCTTTTATTAAATTCATGCACACCGTATGCACATGTCTAGAATTTTATTCTGTCTTTACTAATATTTATTTAGTCTAATGTCCTTTAAATCCATTACTATAAATTTTAATTAGTCAAAACATTTAGACTTAGATTTTTGGTTATGTTTTCCGGTGTATAAATTAATATTTAATTTGTATTCTCTTCTCTAACAAATTCTAAGTACTCATTTTATCCTCTAAAGTATTCTAGTTTTTTATTAATTTCTTGACATTTCATTTTCTTAATTTGCACTTTAGATTAATCTGTGATGTGCCATTCAAGACACACCTACGTGCTTCAAGGGTGTCACTCGCCATGTTGACTTAGTTTGGAAGTTGTCTGAAGCTTGGAGTCAATACTCCACTTGTCGAGCTTGTGTGATACTAAGGGATTACTGAGGAATAAGTAATTTTCCTTATTGTGTGCACCTAAAAAATCCTCGTGAGTGACTATCTCAGTCTACCCTCATGACCTCATGAACCTCTCAAGAGAAAGGTAGTTTTTAACCTTCATTTCAGGTCATGGCGAGAGTGTTATTAGGTTGTGACAGTAACGTTGCCACACCTCTCCCTAATATATATGATATATGTGTATGACCCCTTTACTCCATATGTGAGTCAGATTATAAAGTCACCATTCATGCATCCACTAAAAAAGATAATATTAATAACTCTTATACATGAAATCCATAACTGAAATCATCATCATAACACATGAATAATAAATTCAATTACTCATAATCAAAGTCAATAGTCCACTCCCTAACTCAATCCAGAGTCAAAGGTATTTTTTTTATGCTATAAGCATCCTCATCATGTCATGTTTATTTCACACTCAGGAAATATCATCATAATACATGTCACTATTATACACCATGATTAATAACATATCAAAATTTCAATACTCAAATAACGACATAGTTTTTAACTCATAAACCAAATAAGTTAATCATAAATTATCATGTTTTAACTGGATCAGTTTCTCACAAGTGTCTGTTGGCACAGGGGTAGACCTAGAGTTCAGCTCCAAGAGTGCACGGACAAGCCCTAACTATTGGCCCTTTCTGCAACACCTGCGAGGCAGATGCAGTCTCACCCGAAGTAGCTAAGGGGGGTTGCAGGACATAGATGTCTACAACTAGAGGAAATACAAAGTGGATCCAATACAAGAACAACATGACATCTAGATATCAGTTACCAGCTTAGTCCTAATTCACACGTTTATCTGTCAGATCTAACACCATAATGTACCAACAATATATCAACGAACAAAAGAACAGAACATCAATCACACACAACAACAAGATGTACGTGGTTCACCCTCTCCCTAGGGCTACATCCATATAACTATGCTTTATAATATATTAGGTGAAATCATACAGTTCTATATGCGCTCTTAGACAACAGATATTCTCTCTTTATCTCTTCTCCCTTCCCTGCACACCCAGCTATAAGGTTGACCTTTGCACCTAGTTGAAGTTCTTACAATACAAAATTCTCTCTCAGCACAATACTTGTCCCTCTCTCAGTAATTATTCATAACATCAGTGAACCCTAACTCATAACAAACAACAACAACGATGAACCCATCCCAGGTCCTTTTGATCTTTATTTATACATTACAATAGCTCATCGACAACCTCAGGCTGAAACCTAACTGCCAGAACCCTAGATACCAAAACCCTAGGTGTCTAAAACACTAGGTCAACTTGACCCGCGTTTTCAGGGCTTCACTGACCTGTCTCTCCTTCTTTTTTGCATGGTGCTCTCAAAGCATCTATTGGTGGATTTTTCCACTTGCTGAGTTTTCCACAATCCGTCTTCCTTTCTGATTTGTCATCCTCGATCTCTTTGTCCAACGACTTGATTTCTCTTACTTCACTTCGTCATTTCTGCTCCTCTGCTCACTTCAACCCAGTATCAGTCACTTTGTCTTCCACGCAGTTTTCATTCTGTCTTTTATTCCTTAATATTCTCTTAATTCCATAACCAAGGGCCAACATGCCGCCAACACTCACCTGCGACTCGTCCCGAGGCACTTCAGATTTGATTCTTTTGTTTTTCTTCAACTTTAGGCTACGTGGAGCAGCCTGTGATTTCTACTCTCTCCTCCCCCACTGTGTGTAGACTGTCTTTTATGTGTCTGGTACCCAGTTTCAACTGCACCTGGTACCTAGACCCTTTCTCTTTTTCTCTTATTGATGGCTGTGAGGCAACTGGTTGTCATAGTACAGTTTCAACTGGCTCCCATTCACCAAACCTTCCTTCCATTGTCCATTCAAGGTATTCAACTACACAAATCCTCCTTTCATAACATAAACAACCTCAAATGGACCTAGCCAATGTGTTCTGAACTTCCCCAGATGCTTCATGAATTTGTTGTCGTATACCAATACCAAATCTCCTTGCTTAAATGTTTTCTTCTTGATGTGTTTGTCATGGTAGGCCTTTTATCTTTCCTTCTGCACCTATTGATGGAATCCTCCAATAAATATGTCTTATTCTAGTTCGACCAACTACGCGAGCCTCTCTTGAACAATGCCAATGTCATCCATATCTGTAAAGGCTACAATTCTCAGACTAGGAACCAAATATTCCATCGGGACAACTGTTTCTAGACCATAAACCAACTTAAAGGGGGTCTGCATTGTTATCTTCTTGCAAGTGGTTCTA
>SNQJ01S0195075.1:0-17562 GCA_010110895.2 Picea sitchensis | reverse complement strand
GAAACGATTAATTATTGATTGATGAATGATAATATGGCTTATACCCATGACCTTGGAATGATGTAGATGCATGCTTAAAATATAATTATTGTATTCTTTATCCTTAACTTAATGTTGATCAAATATATAATCAGTTCACTACTGCATTCCAACTCTTGTGGATTCTCCTTTCTTATTTGTAGTTGATCATCTAGTCTTATCGTGTGTAAAGTTGAGTGCACCATTGAATTAATGGATGTAATTTAATGGATCTGAAATTAAATGCCTTGAGTCGTAGGAACTACCTTGTATTAACATTGATTGGTCATTGTCGGAGTCCTTCGGACATGCACGTCCGTAGAGTTAGTGGTTTTCCTTAGTTGTTGTTGTACTTGGACAAGATCATTCTATTGCCTGGTCTGCTTGTGTCGGGTGGGATATAGACACCTCCATGTAACCTTAGTATAGGTGTGTGTGTGTGTGATTTTTCTGTGTAAAGAATCCAGTGCCGTATCAAGAGTCTTGGGTTGTTTAAAGGCACAATATCCACTCTTGCGACACACTCTGAGCCGTATGAGTAGTCTCGGGCTGTTTAAAGGCATAGTTTCCACTACTGTGACTCCCTAAAAGATTTATTAGTTTCTTCCTGAGTAGTCGGCCAGGATCCTGTCTAATCTTCTTTCGAGAAGACATAAGACTAAAAGCCCTGCTTTTATGTGCAGAAATAGTAAACTCTACTATTGGATTCTTCCATCTGTGACTGTACTGTACTTAACACCTGGGGTCGTTTTCTTCTTACAGCAGCTAGTTGTATGCCTTATGTCTAGGGGCGTTTTTTCTTGATGTAACTGTGTTATATCGAGATCGTCTTGTTGTGTTCGTCTTGCTTGCGTCTTGTTCTAGGTTGGGTTACTAGTTTCTGCCTGAGCAGTCAGCGAGGAGCCTGTCTAATCTTCTTTTGAGAAGACATAAGACTAAACGCCCTGCTTTCCTGTGTAGAAATTGTAACCCTAGCACCATGGATTCTTCCCTCTGTGTTCTTACTGTGCACCCCCAGTATGTCTTAATGTTTGTGTTGTGTGCCTTATGCCTATGGTCATATATTGTTACAATTACTCATTGTATTCCTTCAGTCTTCTCGTGCTGAACATCGTGGCTGCGTCTTGTTGGTTGTCGAGTGGCGACGTAGAGTCAAGTGTGTTTGTTACTTCTAAACGCGCGCACACACCTTAAAAAAATTAATTTTGCACCTGTTTTCAGAACTGTTGTCGTAACGAGGAGGGCGTTACATATTAGTGCTTATAAATATTAGAGTTCATAAGGGTTACATGTAAGGGGTTTTAATACTTAGGGTAAAGGTGATAAGAGTTACAACAAGAGTTGGTGTTTAGGGGTTATAAGCATTGGGGTTTGGAGATTATAAGGGTTATGTGTTCAAGGTTATAACTATCAAAGTTATAAGAATTATAGAAACTTAGAGTTAGGTGGTATAGTAGCTATGTATTGTAAATATTAAGGGTTATAGGTGAATGGTAATAATGTTTAGGAATTATAGATATTTAAAGTTATATTATAAATTATATATCTTAGGAGTTAAATATAATTAGAGTTGATTTTAGTTACAAGTTAGATATAATTAGAATTCATTTTAATTAGAGTTATATAGATTAAAAATTTAAAGTTATATGATTTAGAAGGACTCATTTTAGGTATAAATTAGATATAATTAGAATTCATTTTAAATACAAGTTATATAGATTAAAAAATTAAAATTGTATGCTTTAGAAGTTATATAGATTAAAATTTTAAAGTTATATGATTTAGAAGGTGAGAGGTGGATTTTTAATAGATATAGTATTTAATATAAATGTATAAAATTAAAGGTTTATAGTGATTAAAGATGATACTAAAAATTATAATTAGGAATTAAAGATAATATTAGAGATTATAATAAAAATTAAAGATGATATTAGAGATTATAATAGGTATTAGGTTTTAATTTTGGTTTCTCAGTTAGGAATGTAGGCTGCGCCATCAAAGTTCAGAGTGTATTTACATCATAATGAAAGCCCTTGTGGATCTGCCAATGTATTGATCCCACATGAGCCCGTCATCAAGGGACCAGTGTAGGCCGTGCCATCAAATTTTGGAGTGTAGGTGGCCCCATCATAATGGAAACCCTTATGGCGGATGCTGCCAATTTTGATCCCTGTAGGCCACGCCATCAAAATTTGGAGTGTAGGTTGCGCCATCAAAGTTCATAGTGTAGGCGGCCCCATCATAATGAAAACCAACATATTGGATGATCATCAATTTCATTCCTAAAGACAAAATAGCAGGGATGGCTTAAAAAAAATAAAGAATGAAACCACTAAGGTGATGGCAAACCCTAAAGTACGTCTGAAACCCTAAGATGATGTGGAAAACATAGTACATAAAATGATTGAATGATAGGAGTAGGGATGAAGATAGGATTACAGAGAGTGAATACAATTAAAATTAGAAGAATTCTCTATGGCCACAATTTGTGAAGTGAATACTAGTAAAATTAAGGAAGGTTTATATTTATTTTTATATTTACAAGTAAAATTTACTATCAAGTGTGATCCCATTTTTTTCCAAGTGACCAAAATCTGAGAAAATCTGTTTTACAAAATCTAAATGTGTGGTGTTTTTAAGGGAAAATTTCCAGGAAAGGAGAAAATAAAAATACAAGTAAAATTGGAAGGACTCTCTATATTTAAAATAAAAATTACTACTAAATGTGATTCCATTTTTCCCACGTGAACAACAACAGTTAATCCATAAATCTGATTCTGAGCAAATCTTTTTTTTTACAAAATTTAAATATAAATAAATCTAATTCTAACCAACAACACTAGGGCCATAAATCTAATTTTGAGCAAATCGTTTTTACAAAATATAAATATAAATAAATCTAATTCTAACCAAGAACACTTGGGCCATAAATCTAATTCTAAGAAATTTTTTTTTTTTTACAAAGGAAATCTAAATGTGAATAAAGTCTAATTAAGAGGAAATTCACAAAAAATAATATTTAATGTAGAAATTCACAGCATTTTATAAAAGAGAACAATTATTTAAAAAATAGTCACAAATATATTGTTTTGTTTAAAAATCACAAAAACAAGATATATTAAAAACAAATCACAATAAATACAATAATATTAAAATATTAACAGGTAGTGATGACAGACTATTATAAGTAACAAAATATGTAAAAATCAAGATAACAAAATATATAAAAATCAGGATAGATGGTAGAGTATTCAAAATATACAAAAATATAATATTCAGATTTACATTCAGCCTGTGAGCTTGCTCTATTAACTGCACATTTGGCCATTCCTGTGCATGTATTTTAAGGTTGATCATTTAAGTTGTTATAGAGTTTATATTTATATTTGAGAAATGTAGTAATCAATAACCATACTTGGTTGGTATTAAGTGGGAACATATGTATCAATATCAACCTAGTTAAATTCTCTATTTATACCTGCAATCTCTAGAGCTATATTAATGGCGGCTCTGAGTATTGCATTTGTTTTTGCAGTGAAATCACTCTGCATACATCATGGGGAAGCTAGCACATGACTTGAAATACATCATGGGGAAGCTAGCACATGCCTTGAAGGAGATACATCGCTTCAGCTGGACTTTCGAGGAGCTCCCGTAGCTGCTTTAAGCTACCATTCAACAATAAATGGAACAGACAACTTATTTAGGAAGAGAATCAGAAATTCGAGGAGCTCTTGGCTAATCGACCAGCTGAGTTTGAAGTCAGTGCTAGTACCATGTCTAGAATTTAATAGAAAAATGACCATAACACATACTGTGTACAGAAAACTTTCACATAGATATACGGTTCGATTTTGTGATACAAAAAATCAGTTAGTAATTACATACCAAATACCTTACTACGATCTTCACAGAAAATTTCCCAGGTTTGCGTCCCATTTAATTCCCTAACATTGCTTCCCATTTTGAAGCCGAAAAGCCTACACTTAAAACACAAAATTATAAAATGGAAACATTCTTCGAAAAATTAGGGGAATTGAAAAGAGAATGCATACTGAGTAAGGTACTCCCTTATTTTAACTTAAATTTTTTGACACCACCATTGTCATACTGCGATGCAGCTAGAAGTCGATTTCAGCCCGCAAACTCTTCCAACCATCTACAAAGTACATAAAAGGAAGCAATGGATTTCTGAGCTCTGGAAGATGCTTGGAAAGATAACCTCAACCACACCGAACTCAATCTCTCAAGCAGTAGTCAATCACAAAAGCTCAGGCAGTAAAAAACGGTCAGGCAGTCACACAAGCACAAACGCTCAGGCAGTCACAGAAGCACAAAATCTAAGGATCAAATTATAACAATTAATTTATTTGTCTGTTTCACCTGCCTCTGCAGGATGGATTCGAGGTGCTGTAACTTAAGTTGCATTCTAAATTTTCGGATGAAGTCCTCGGCTTCGGTGTCGACTTCTGTGGTATACGCCTCGGTGTTAATTTCTCCTTGCTTCTTCTTGTCCAGGTCAATGATTGAGGGATATTGCGATCTGTTCCCCTTCCAAAGCTGACGCGGCTAGCAGGAGGCGGCAGTAGACGAACCTTTCTAGTGGAAGAAAATGTTGCTTCGGTGAAGCAACATATTTCTGAGCTCTGGAAGATGGCAGGCAGCTAACCTCCACACCGAATTCGATCTCTCAAGCAGCAAGCAATCACACAAGCTCAGGCAGTAAAAAATGAACGGACACCAGAAACAATTGTTCAATCAACAAGCAGTCAAAAGCTCAAGCAGTCACAAAAGAACAAAATCCCAGGCAGTCACAAAAGCTCAATCAACAGGTAGTCAAAAACAATTGCTCAATCAACAGGCAGTCACAAAAGCACAAACGCTAATCAACGGACCATCACGAAAGCTCAGGCAGTCACAAAAGCCCGAAGCCCGATTTCTGGTAAGAACACTCAAAAGCCAGAAAGCCCGGTTCACAAAAGTCGGAAAGACCGGTTTCTGGTAAGAACTTATCAAAGCTCAAAAATATTAACAAGCAGTCACAAAAGCAGTCACAAAAAATATTAACAGGCAGTCACAAAAGCACAAAATAATAACAGGCAGTCACAAAGCTAATCAACAGGCCGTCAAAACGCACATAAACAAGCGGTCACAAAATCCCGGTATCACTTAAGAACACTCCAAAGCAGAAAAGCCCAACGATCGTTCGTACATTGCTCGTACATCGCTCGTACGTGTTTTGGGTGATGAAGATTTTTAGGAAATGAGACTCCATAGTCTTTCATTAATGGTTCTTTTGGTCTGAATTTGGTAATATAAATTTATAGAAATCATTATTTTTTTAATTTAGCATGCTGAAAACCCAGCATTATTTATGGGAAAGAATAAATATAGTACTTTATATTTTGAATCGATCGGACAATTAAAATTAAAATGATCTCGACACAATTAAAATTAAAATGGAAACCTATAGCAAAGGAAACAATGTTCTATTACAGTAATTATCAAGACAGGCTTTTGATCGGTGGATATTGGTGGCCACCCACTGTCCACTCACTCAACAGTTCCACCTTGGTAGTTTTCATGATTTTAGTTCCAAGTGGGGCCTATTTGAGGCCCTAAGCGATGTTTTTGGGGATTTAGAACCCAAAATTGGACGACTTGGTATAGTAAAATCATTCTTCTTGGATTTATACCTTTCCAGCGGTCTATAGGTGCACCTAAAACATAGATGCAGTATGCAAGAGATACGACCGAGAAGTTGATGTACTAGATTACCCAAATGAGGCCCACATGCAGTTTATTATTAATTAAAAGACTTAGAAATCAAAGTTCATTTGCATAGTTCTTAGTGTTCAAACAAAATGGTAGTTAATTGAAATTATAGGAGTTAATTGACATTGTAAATGGAATTATGGTTAAAATAATTATCTAGCTTGGTGGTGAAATATTTTACATGAGTTGAAGTATATCACATTAAAGAGTTAGAATTGATAAACGATATAGGGGTTAAAGGTGATAGGGTTATACAAGTTTAGGCATTATAAATGTTATATGTGTTATAAGAGTTTTATAATATATGGTTTATAGTGGATATGATTAAGAGGAAGTGTTTTTAATGAATATGGAATATATATAGGTTAAAATCATTAGAGGGTTCAATCTTTAAAATGTTCTAAATATTTAGAGCTAAATGGATTGTGGATTATAGGATTTATATGCATTATGTGTTGGTGTTATAATGGTTGGTAAGTTATTGGCGTTAGGGTCATAAGCATTATGTGTAATATTTTTGACGATGATTAAGGGTTGTGGTAGTACATGTGATCATTGTTTTAGGGGTTAAAAATTGTAGGAGATAAGAGACATCCGAGTATATAGAATATAGAGATGATAAGGGTTACAACTATTATGTTTTAATAGATGAGGATTATAAGATTGTAGGGAATATGTTATAGGTGACAATTATGGATTATAAATATAGGTGTTAAGGGTTAATGGTTATTCATAATATTGAGGATATATAAGGGATCATTATTAGGAGTTAAGGTATTTGAGAGTAAGGAGTAGCCATTGCAAGTAGTAAAAGGTGAGGTGTTATGGTTATAGGGATTATAAAGAGTAGAGGTTATAAGTGTTAATAATTATATGGGTTATGTATTTAGGGGTTGTATAGGTTATCATTTTATTATTAATTAAAGGACAGTAAAGTTCATTTGCATAGTTCTTAGTTTTTAAACAATAGAGTAGTTAATTTAAATTATAGGAGTTAATTGCCATTGTAAGTTGAATTATGTGGTAAATTATCTAGCTTGGTGGTGAAAGATTTTATGAGTTAGATAGTATATACGTAAAGAGTTAGATGTGATAAACATTATAGGGGTTACAGGTATAGGGGTTATACAAGTTTAGGGTATAAATGTTATATGTGTTATAAGAGTTTTACAATATATGGTTTATAGTGGATATGATTAAGAGGAAGTGTTTTTAATGAATAGAGAATATAGGTTAAAATCATTAGAGTTACAAGCTTTAAATGTTCTAAATATTTAGAGCTAAATGGATTAATGGATTATAGGATAGAGCTTTATATGCATTATGTGTTGGTGTTATAATTGTTGGTAAGTTATTAGCGTTAGGGGTCATAAGCATTATGGATAATATTTTTGATGATGATTAAGGGTTGTTGTAGTACATGTGATCATTGTTTTGGGGTTAATAATTGTGGGAGATAAGAGACATCCGAGGATATATAATATAAGATTGTAGGTGAATATGTTATAGGTGACAATTATGGATTATAGTGGAACAACAAAGAATATAAGAGAATCCACAACACCAAAATGATGGCTATTCTCTTATCCATGTTTTGAGTAGGTGGAATAGGTGGGTGGCCACTAATATCCTGGATCAAGCAATGTGATAATTATTGTAATAGAACATTGCTTTTCTATAGGTTTCCCCCCTCAAAAAGGAAAGTGAAATTACTTATTTGAAGGTTGAGCTAGTGTAGGTTGGTTGAGTCAGTGGTCATAGTGATAATAGATCGTGTTTCCAAATATGCTCATTTATATTTTATTCAACACTCATTCACTGCATCCATAGGGGTTCAAAGTTTATGGATAATATATTATTCAAACTTCATTACATGGATCATTCTATTGTCTCTAACGAGATCCAACTTTCTGCAGCAATTTTGTGAGAATTATTAGAATTTCGAGGGAACCCAATTGCATCTTAGCACGCCCTATCATCCAGTTGATGGCCAAATTGGGTGTCAACAAGTGTTTGGAAACATATTTGTAGTGTTTTACATCCAAAAGACAAAATCAGAGTTAGCTGGAGTGGTTTCCCTAGCTAAATTTTGGTACAACACATCTTACCATATCACTACTCACATGACTCCTTTTGAAGCATTGTATGGGAAAATCCACCATCGGTTCTCTCATACATGTCGAGGGGTCTCGAAGGTTCATGAGGGTGACAACAATATTACCGTTCAAGTGGTCATTCTCCACACCCTCAAAGAAAATATGGTCATGTATCGAAATCATATGAAGTAACAAGTAGATTAGGGTCATTCCACATGTCAATTTATTGAAGGGGACCAAGTGTTTCTTTGTTGACAACCTTATAAGAGGAATTCACTCAAAGTTGAACATTGTCAGAACTTGCTGCCAAATTTTATGGAGCTTATACAATTCTCAAGAGAGTGGGGTGCATGCCCTACTGGTTAGATCTTCCTAGTCATTCTAAGGTCCATCCTATTTTTTCATGTCTCATGCTTAAATAAAGTGATTGGAACTAAGTGTCAATCTCAAACCAGTCTCCCTTAAAGTTTGGATGAAGAAGGTTCGATTTGGTTGCAGCCATAAGAAGTCTTTGACCAACAAGAGCATACTCTGTTAGTAGACCATGAAGGAAGTGTTAGTTTAGTGGAAGATACAACTCCAAGTAGAAGATTGGCAGAATTGACCACCATTCAGCAAGAATTTCCTCATCTCACCCCTTGAGGACAAGGCTATTCTTCAGGAGAGGAGGGCATGTTAGTGACCTAACCTCCTAACCCCTCAAGTTGGTAGAAAGTATATTTTCCGTAGTAAAGGCCAACACTAGTTATTAAGGCCTATTTAATAATCATGAACAAGTCAATGTAGAAGGCGTAATGAGAAGCTTTAGCTAGAAAGAACTCCATCTTGAATGTTCTTTAGAAGATACAAATAATATAAATAAGATTAGGAGGCATGATAAATCCTTGGCTTGAGAATTATTTTAATAGAGTTTCTTTGTTGGAGGTTTCCCCTCAAAGAGACAAAGTGAACATTTATTAAGTATCGATAAAGAAGCTATCATTTTAGGTGTTGTGATTCTCTACATTTTGTTGTTCCACACTAGTATTTGTTGCAATATTTATGTTTCTTCTTATCATAATACATCCGATACCTAAAATGGAAAACTCTCCCAAATTAGACAATGTAATGAAGAGAGGTAGGGTTATGAAGCTACAAAATAACACTCATGTAAATTTGTATTATGCTCATAGAGCATTTTAGGTTAGCCATTCACCTCTCTAGCAATGACAATGGTGGTATATTGTTTTGCCCATAATTCAATTATTTATTACTTAGTTGAACTAAACAGGAAATGTAATTGTAATGCTTCTTATTTAGTTCATCGGCATTGTGTTTTACAATAAGGCAACATTTCCATAGAATAGTGTGCTAAGAGTTAGTCCAACAAACAATGTGAAGACGTTAGTGTGATGTTAATCTCTAGTGCATTAATATTGTTCAAAATTGGATCAAAATGGACTAAATCTAGGTGATGAACCTCATTGATAGAAAAGTAAAGATGAATGCCAAAGTTGCTTGGACATAGTAAAGAAAAAAATTGCAACTTGGAGAAATAAGGTCGAGGGGGCTAGTTGCATGGGTTGTTCTTGTAGTGGTTTGTTGAAGTAGTTATATGGAAAAGTGCTAAATGTGGAGCTAGTGTAGAATTAGGTTGAGTGTTTGATGTTTTTTGAGAATGCGGTGTTGGTTATTTCTATTATGGGAACAAGGTTTTGGATGCTAACAAGTTCGCTGAAAAAAGGAACAAAGGCACAAGAGCTAGTGTGTGTTAGGTAGGTAGAGTAGAGGAACCTTAGTGGAAGGCATTGTCATGCACACCAACAAAATTAGCATTGAGGTTGATGAATCCAAAAATGTGGGCTACTTATTTTTTTCATGGGTGTGCTATTAGTGTTCAGGGATTTATTGTGAAAATATCGTTCTATTTCCAATGTAACATTGGTGGGTGTATGCATGGATATACAATCAATGGGGATGTTGTTGAGTTTTGTTGTCAATGTGTTCATTCTTGTGGTTTCTAATGGAACAATTATTATCATGGCAACATTTTTGTTGATGGTCGGTGGCTTGTAGAGTTTATTGGGGTTGTTAGGGGTCCATATGTAATTAGGATAAATTGGTGAATAATATTGTTAGGGATGGTGCCTAGAGTGCTTCTAATAAGTAGGGCTTCTAGTGTTGGAGCATGACTACTTCTTACACTACATCTTCATAATCATTAATGATTAAGACTTTCATTTAAAACCTTTTTGTTTAAACATGTTGAGAATATGCACCATTTTAAGAGATGAATAACCACTTACAAAAACTATATATAAAAAAATACTGTGATAGTTTTTGAAATATTTGTGCAGAAAGATGAAAATCTATATATCAAGAAAAGTGGGTAGGAGTCTAGACTATATATTATATCCATTGATTGGAAGATTGGATAAGAGGCTAAACTATATACTATATTTATTGATTATGTTTCCATGATTACTTTTTATATTTTGAAATATAATTTTATATTTCATTAAGAATAATAAAAATTGTAATATAAATAAAGTTCAACAAAAAATCTAAAATAAATAGGGTCAACTGACAATGGCTTTGCATGGGTTTTGGTTACCTCTATTCCATTTATATTAGTCCAATCCTCATTTTAATTTTTAATTGTAGGATCGATTCAAAAAGAACAAAATATAGTACTTTATATTTTTTTCTTTTCCATAAATAGTGCTGGGTTTTCAGCATGCTAAATTAAAAAAATAATGAATTTCCTATAAATTTATATTACCAAATTCAGACGAAAAGAACCATTAATGAAAGACTATGGAGTCTCATTTCCTAAATGTCTTCATCTTAAAACAATACGAGCGATCCTCAAAACGGGTACGAGAGCGATGTACAGGCAATGTACGAACGATCGTTGAGGCTTTTCTGCTTTTGGAGTGTTCTTAAATTGATACCAGGGGATTTTGTATTGGCCGCCTGTTTATGTGCGTTTACAGCAGCCTGTTGAGTGCTTTTTTGACTGCCTGTTATTATTTTGTGCTTTTGTGACTGGCTGTTAATATTTTTGTGACTACTTTTGTGACTGCCTATTAATATTTTTGTGCTTTTGAGTGTTCTTACCAAAAACCGGTCTTTCGGGCTTTTATGAACCGGGCTTTCGGACTTTTGAGTGTTCTTACCAGAAATCGGGCTTTCGGGCTTTTGCTGCCTGTGCTTTTGTGACTTCCTGGGATTTTGTGCTTTTGTGACTGCCTGTTGATTGAGCAATTGTTTCTGACTACCTGTTGATTGAGCTTTGTGACTGCTTGGGATTTTGTTCTTTTGTGACTGACTGCCTGAGCTTTTGTGATGGTCCGTTGATTAGCGTTTGTACTTTTGTGACTGCTTGAGCTTTTTTGACTGCTTGTTGATTGAACAATTGTTTCTGGTATCCGTTTTTGACTGCCTGAGCTTTGTGATTGCTTGCTGCTTGAGAGATCGAATTCGGTGTGGAGTATAGCTGTCACCCATCTTCGAGAGCTCAGAAATCTGTTGCTTCACCGAAGCAGCATTTTCTTCCACTAGAAAGGTTCGTCTACCGCCACCTCCTGCTCCTACGGGTTTGAGAATCCGGGGTCATTCCTGCTCCTAGCCGCGTCAGCTTTGGAAGGGGCACAGATCACAATATCCCTCAATCATCGACCTGGACAAGAAGAAGAAAGGAGAAATTAACACCGAGGCGTATACCACAGAAGTCGACACCGAAGTCGAGGACTTCATCAGGAAATTCAGAATGCAACTTAAGTTACAGCGCCTCAAATCCATCCTGCAGAGGCAAGTGAAAACAGACAAATAAATTAATTGTTATACTTGTATCTCTGATTGTGTGCTTTTGTGACTGCCTGAGCATTTGTGTGCTTTTATGACTGCCCTGACCATTTTACTGCTGAGCTTTTGTGATTGGCTACTACTTGAGATGTGGAACAGTGTGGTGGGGGTTATCTTTCTGCCATCTTCCAGAGCTCAGAAATCTATTTCTTCCTTTTATGTACTTTGCAGACAGTTGAAAGAGTTTGCCGGCTGAAATCAACTTCTAGCTGCATCGCAGTATGACAATGGTGGTGTAAAGAGTTTAAGTTAAAATAAGGGAGTACCTTACTCCGTATGCATTTTCAATTTCAATTTTTGGAAGAATGTTTCCATTTATAATTTTGTGTTTTCAGTGTAGGCTTTCGGCTTCAAAATGGGAAGCAATGTTGTGGAATTAAATGGGACGCAAACCTGGGGAAATTTTCTGTGAGATCGTAGTAAGGTATTCGGTGTGTAATTACTAACTGATTTTCTATATCTATGTGAAAGTTTTTCCGTATATCTATGTGAAAGTTTTCTGTACACGGTATGTGTTATGGTCATTTTCTATTAAATTCTAGACACGGTACTAGCACTGACTTCAAACTCAGCTGGTCGATTGGCCAAGAGCTCCTCGAATTTCTGGATTCTCTTCCTAAATAAGTTGTCTGTTCCATTTACTGTTGAATGGTAGCTTAAGGCATCTACGGTAGCCCTCGGAAAGTCCAGCTGAAGCGATGTATCTCCTTCAAGTCATGCGCTAGCTTCCCCATGATGTATGTAGAGTGATTTCACTGCAAAAAACAAATGAAATATTCAGAGCCGCCATTAATATAGCTCTGGAGATTGCAGGTATAAATAGAGAAGTTAACTGGGTTGATATTGATACATATGTTCCCAATTAATACCAATCAAGAAATTATGGTTATTGGTTACTACATTTCTCAAATATAAATATAACCTCTATAACAACTTAAATGATCAACCTTCAAATACATGCACATGAATGGCCAAATATTGCGGCTAATAGAGCAAGCTCACGGGCTGAATGTAAATCTGAATATTATATTTTTGTATATTTTGAATACTCTGCCATCTATCCTGATTTTTACATATTTTATTACTTATTAGTCTGTTGTCATTTTACTGTTGTTAATATTTTAATATTATTGTATTTATTGTGATTTGTTTTAATATTATATTGTTTTTGTGATTTTTAAACACACCAATATATTTGTGACTATTTTTTAAATAATTGTTCTCTTTTTATAAAATGCAGCGAATTTCTACATTAAATATTATTTTTTATAAAATGCAGGGAATTTCTACACTCGAGTATTCTCTTTTTAAAAAATTGGAGTTACACTCAGCATTATGGAAAACATGTTATCCTCTCGTCCAGGTAAGTATCTACACTTTGTCATCATCTTTTTTTTTTTGAAATATAATAATATGAAGAAATATTTTAAAGATCATCTCTTTGCTTTTGTGACTGTTTGTCGATTGAACAATTCTCGGCTTCTCGGCTTCTAAATAGGATGCAATGTTGAGACATTTAAAGTTGTTTTCAGTTTTTTTATTACAACAATATTGTGACTATTTTTTTAATAATTATTCTTTGTTTACCCTCAGGATTCTTTAGAAGTATGTCCATATCATATACAAAATTTGGGTTATACTCATCATTATGTCAATTATGTCATCGTCTCATTCAGGTAAATATCTATACTTTGTCTTTTCAGGCATATGATATTATTATAAAAAAATATTTAAAGGATTGTTCTTATATTAGAATTTGTTTTTAAGTAATTTTTTCTTTATTTTATATTTTTTATGTTTTCTTGCATATCATTTGCATGATTGAGGCTCTACTAGTATCACAGAACACATCATTCTGGATGAAGGCCTCACGCATCAGCCATAATCTCTGATCATAACAGAGAGAGGGTGCATAGAGTGCTTGAGTATGAGTGCAGTTATAAAGGAGACCCTATGAAACCCCCTATAATCTCATTTACAACAAATGGAAATAGAAAGCATTTTTTATATCATCAACATCTCTTTCCTTTCTTTATTTTACACTTAACTAATAATTTTTATTTTTTTTGTTCTTCTTTTAGATTAATATTATATAGGAAATCTGCTAAGTTTTTTTCTTTTCTTTTTTCTTTCAAATAAATATTATACAATAATTTTTTTTCCTTCTTTTAAGTTAAACTAATTAATATTATAGAACAAATTTGTTAAGTTCTAATTAATTGACTTTTATGTATATATCTATGTTTCAGAAATCTAATGGTCCAGAATATATATATATATATATATATATATATATATGTAATGCAAACACCATCCCCTTAAACAACAGATTTAGATTTAGATTTTGTAAAAATAGATTTTCTCAGAATTAGACTTATTCATATTTAGATTTTTTGTAAAAGATTTTCTCAGAATTAGATTTATGGCTAGAGTGTTGTTGGTTAGAATTAGATTTATTTTATATTTATATTTTGTAAAAAAGATTTGCTCAGAATTAGATTTATGGATTAACTGTTGTTGTTGGTCATGTGGGAAAAATGGAATCACATTTAGTAGTAATTTTTTTATTTTTAAATATAGAAGTGCTTTACATTTTACTTGTATTTTTTATTTTCTTCTTCCTCGATTTTTCCCTTAAGCAAAATCTAAATGTGTGGTGTTTTTAGATTTTGTAAAAACAGATTTTCTCAGGTTTAAATTTATTGCCTGAATGTTATTGGTCACGTGAAAAAAAATCCCGTCTTAGGGTTTCTGTCATCAATCTTAGGGTTTTCATTCTTTTTATTTTTTAAGCCATCCCGTCTTAAAAGGTTCTAGGATCAAGAAATTATTAACATCCGTCATAAGGTTTCTTACATTTTGATGGGGCCTTCTATAGTCCGAACTTTTGATGGCGCAGCCTACACTCCGAACTTTGATGGCGTGGCCTACACGGATCAAAATTGATCAAAATTGGAAGCATCCGTCATAAGGGCTTCCATTATGATGGCACCTACACTCCGAACTTTGATGGCGCAGCCTACACTCCTAACGGAGAAACCAAAATTAAAACCCAATACCTATTATAACCTCTAATATCATCTTTAATTTTATTATAATCTCTAATATTATCTTTGTTCCTAATTATAATTTTAATATCATCTTTAATCACTATAAACCTTTAATTTTATACATCTATATTAAATTACTTTATATCTATTAAGAATCCTCTATACATTCTAAATCATGCCTTTGAATTTTAATCCTATACCAACTTCTAAATCCTTATAATTTTAATTTTTTAATCTATAACTTGTAATTAAATTGAATTCTAATTATATCTAATTTATACATAAAATGAATCCTTCTAAATCATATAACTTTAAAATCTTAATCTATACAACTTATAAATCATATAACTTTAAATTTTAATCTATATAACTCTAATTAGAATGAATTCTAATTATATCTAACTTGTGACTAAAATGAACTCTAATTATATTTAACTCCTAAGATATATAATTTGTAATATAACTTTAAATATCTGTAATTCCTAAACATTATAACCAATCACCTATAACCCATGTATTTCCAATACATAGCTACTATACCACCTAACTCTAAGTTTCTATAATTCTTATAACTCTGATATTTATAACCTTGAACACATAACCCTTATAATCTCCAAACCTCAGTGCTTATAACCCCTAAACACCAGCTCTTGTTGTAACTCTTATCACCTTTACCCTAAGTATTAAAACCCTTACATGTAACTCTGCTGAACTCTAATATTTATAAGAATTAATATAGCCCTAAAACTCTATAACAATCAGCACCCATAACCCCTAAAGTGCAACAACTTGTCTCTCATTAACCATCAACCATTATAATCTTTAACTATTATCAGATGACAACACTTCTAACTCTAATCTAGATAACCAATGACATAACATTAATAACCTTAAACCCTATAACTATAAGGACCCTACACCACTAATCCTTATAACCTAGTCAATGCCAGCTTGTAGCCCATATGGTCATTTTATCACTGCAACATTTATGTCCATGGCCCGTTAATTTTAATGCCTAGGATCTTATAGTGTGAAAACCTATATAAATCACAGTCATTGGCTTATATAAATCCTTAATCATAATCACTTATCATCTATAGCCCCTAATCATTATAATTTCGATATCCTCTGACCCATATAATCCATATCACCCTTACCATTCTAAACCCTTACAATCATTATCATGGCTAATCTATATAATATACATAACCACTACAAGCTGCATATTTTATTCACCCTAACTCTACAACCCCTAAATGTTAGGGTGAATAAAATATGCAGTTTTTAGTGGTTATGTATATTATATAACCCACAATTAGTATATGCCCTAACCATTAAGCATTATAAACTTTAAAACCCTTCTAAAAAACACATATAAACTTAGAGGTATCTCAATTATCACCTTCATTTATAACTCACCTATAGCTCATAATACATAATCTTATAAACGCTAAGCCTTATAATGATTGTAAACCTTAAACCTTATTACTCATAATAATTATCCTTTCCAAACCACAATTTCTAACTATTATAACCCCTAATCCTTGTAACTCACAACCCCTAACCTTAATACTGTGTCTCTAATACGTATCCCATATATATCCTCAATATTATTATGAATGACCATTAATATAGCACCTATGTTTATAATCCATAATTTATGCACCTATAACATATTCCTTTCTAACCTTATAATACTCATCTGTTATAAAACATAATGGTTATAACCCTTATCATCTCTATGTTCTATATCCTCAGATGTCTCTTATCTCCTACAGTTATTAACCCCTAAAACAATGATAACATATACTACCACAACCCTTAATCATCATCAAAAATATTACCCATAGTGCTTATGACCCCTAACGCCAATAAATTACCAACAATTATAACACAAACACATAATGCATATAAAGCTCTTATCCTATAATCCACAATCCATTTAGCTCTAAATATTTAGAACATTTAAAGCTTGTAACCTCTAATGATTTTAACCTATATAAAATCCTCATATTCCATGACATGTTTTCTCATTACATGACACAACGTCGATGAGATCAATAGGTAGCATTCAAATGCTTTTTTTTTCTTGTTTATTTCAACAAATTAATGACGATGGTGGATTATTGGTTTCTTGTTTATTTCAACAAATTAATATATAATTGAATTATTGGCACAACAATAGACCACCATTGTCATTGCTAGAGAGGTGAATGACTAACTCAAAATTCTCTATGAGCATAATAGAAATTTACATGAGTGTTATTTTGTAGCTTCATAACCATACCTCTCCATAATTGCGACTTGGGGGAATTTTCCATTTTTAGGTATCATATGTATTATAATAAGAAGAAAACATAAATATTGCAACAAATACCAGCGAAAAAACAAAATGTAGAGAACCACAACACCAAAAATAATAACTTTATTGATAGGAAGCAATGTTCACATTCCTTTTTAAGACGGAAACCTATAGCAAAGCAATGTTCTATTACAATAATTATCAAGACAAGGCTTTGGTCCAAGTGGATATTAGTGGCCACCCACCTATTCTACTCACTCAAAAAACAGTTTTCCACCTTGGTAGTTTTTCAACAGTTTTTCGGGTTCCAAACTGTTGGGGACGTTTTGAGGCCCTAAACGATGTTTTTTGGGGATTTGGGGCCCAAGAAACTGCTAGAGACACTGACTTGGAATAGTAAAAAATTATTCTTCTTGGTTATACCTTTCCAACAGAGTATCGTAAACCTAAAGCAGAGATCGTATGCAAAAGTTAC
>SNQJ01S0195073.1:3630-17562 GCA_010110895.2 Picea sitchensis | reverse complement strand
GACATTGAGGTTATCGATGCCCTGCTCGACTACAATATCTTGTTTGGTCGTAGCTACATGTATGCTATGAAGGCCATTGCCTCTTCTGTGTTCTGAACAATGATGTTTCCCCACAACAGAAAGATCATTACCATCGATCAAGTATCACACTATGAGCCTAACCCTTCATCAAACATCGATAACATCCTCCCTTTCATCCACACTAATCCCGATGCCTATCCACTCATCGAGATGGGCCCCAGAATCTTCAAAGACCCATCCTTGCTAGGGACATACCACGAAGCACCACCGCTCCACTAACCCTCAGCACAAGTATGTGTCGTGTCCTCCAACGAAACGACAACTGAAGATAACCCCCCTCTCACCGATGCCTCTTTCATCCCCGACATCCCACTAGTCGCAAAACTTCTCCCTTAGAAATCCCCTAGAACTAATTCAGCTCGACCCATTCCTAATCTTCCTCAGGGCCATATCCCGATTTGGGAAACAGTCCCTCAAGCCATTACCCAAATCCCTTTCTTTTACCCCCCACCAGGTGTACAAGCTTTCGAGGTAGCTGCAACGCTTACCCTTCCTAATATGGTGCTAAAAATCCCAGTTTGGTATCTACATCTGCCTGAGATGGTCCCTCAACCATCCCTTCCTCCCCAAACAGAGGGAATCCCGATGCCGATTCCCATACTCACTCCCACCATTCCACCTACACCCCCACTCACTAACCCCCCTGCTATAGATGGGGGCAGGTGAAAGAAGAAGGAGCCCACAACTCCACTTCCCCCACACATCCAACCTCCTTGCGTGCTATGCGAGAAAGACAGACACCCCACCAACAAGTTCCCATCTCTCCCTGAGTTACGTAATCTCATTCAACTCCCTCGAGCACTACCACCGCTCGTCGCTTCCTCCAGTATTGCCGCTATCTCACAGAACATAAGTAATAAAGGGCTGCAGACCAAATTCACATGTGCCATATGTTCAGAGTATGGCCACTATACTCATCATTTCCCCACCCTACCTCAGTTTCAACAGACATTCGTGGCAGTACACCAGAGTTTTCAACAAAACCCCTCTACCTCCACGTCGTCAAGTACCCAAAACACTGACATCCATTATGTCACCACTTCAGTCAATGAACGTATGAGGTGTCCTTGCACCCTATGTGAATCACTTGATCATTTTACATATGAATGTCCCATGATCATCGAATATAGGCGTCGCCAAATGGCCCTTATTCAAAACACTACATCCCCTCCAGTGCCAACAGAATCAATGATTACCCCTACTCTATCTCCAGAGGTTATTCACATCCTTTCTCATGAACCTGAGGCGCTCTCTACTCTCCCATGGTTCTTGGATGACTTGTACAGGGATTTACCCCTAAATCCCCCCAATTCCCCCGTTCATTTCCCCATGGAAATGTTACGCCCAACTACCATTTTTAACCCTTAGTATATTGATATTTGGTTTATGTCGAGTGAACCATCACAATCTCCTTGCATCACCCCCCCTACTCCTTCATCACCAGACGACAATCACACAGTGACATTCACCGATGTGACTCTTTTGGATCCCTTGTATTCCCTACAATTCCACTGTGATGAGGAAATACTTGAGGAATTAACCACCCCTAACTGTCCATGGGATGCGCTACACCACAGATCGCTCTTATTTTCACAGGAAACATTCACCCCTCTTAACCAACACCCCATATACGTTGTCGAAACCAAGGATTTTATCCCATCAGGGCATATCTATTGGTTCAACAACCCTATCCCTGCCCCTGATGCTTTTGAAGAAGGCAATATGGCCAACATTTCCCCCACCATCAAAATTGATATTTCCATCACAAATGGAGTCGTCGAGGAAATCACTATTGGCGCTGCATGCACTCTTGCAGAAATTACAACTTACAAAGCTCTCTTCCAGAAATACCAGGACATTTTTTCCTGGTCATACATAGAAATGCTCGGCCTTGACCCTTGTATCGTCGAACATCGTATCGACACTTGGCTTGATATCACACCAATCCACCAAAAACAACGGCCTCTACACCCATCCAAAGCCACGACCATCAAGGCTGAGATTGATAAATTACGCATCACTGACTTCATTTACCCCATCGCCTATACATCATGGGTCTCCAACCCCATCCCTGTTAACAAAAAACAAGGCACTATTCGTGTCTGTATGGATTTTCGCGACCCCAATCATTCCTTCCCCAAAGAAAACTTTCCCACGCCCTTTATCAATCAAATTATCAATGATTTCACTGGTCACGAGGCATTTTCCTTCATGGATGGTTTCTCTGGCTACAACCAGATCCAAATTCACCCAGCTAATCAGTACAAAATTGCGTTCACTACCCCCTGGGGTAGTTTCACATATTGTGTCATGCCTTTTGGCCTCAAGAACGCTGGAGTGACATTCCAACGGGCCATGACATACATCTTTCATGATCTCGCTCATATCATCCTCGCATATTTGGATGATCTCACCGCTCGATCCAAGAAACACACTCAACATCTCAATGATCTACGAATCATCTTCCAAAGGTGTCGACAGTACAATATCCGCTTGAACCCCCTCAAGTGCGTCTTCTGCATCACCACTAGGCGCCTCCTTGGGTTCATTGTTTCCCAATGTGGCATTACCATGGACCCTCTCAAAGTCCAAGCCATCACGAAAATTCCCCCTCCTCGGAATTTATGCCAACTACAGAGCCTACAAGGCAAAGCTAACTTTTTACGACGCTTTGTCCCAGACTATGCCACTCGAGCACATGGTTTCCTTCGCTTACTACGCCACGAAATCCCATTCCACTGGGATGCTCATGTGCAAAACGCTTTCGATGACCTTAAAATGACACTGTCCAATGCCCCTTTGATTAGTCCACCTGACTATAACCGCGACTATATCCTCTACATATCGGCCTCAGCCGTCTCAGTAGCAGGAGTTCTCGTTCAAATAGGGGATGATGATCGCGAGCATGTAATTTATTACATTAGTAAAAACCTCTCAGGGACACCCTTGAAATACAATCACAAAGAGAAACTAGCTCTTCCAGTCGTCCTCACAGTCCAGAAACTGTGCCACTACATTCTGCTTCGAACTACCAAAGTTATAGCAGGTTCCAACCCCATGCAATACTTGCTCAGTCGTTGACGAATTAATGGTAAATTTGCTCGATGGATCGTCATCCTGCAAGAGTATGATCTCAAATTTTCAACACCTAAGAGCAAGAAAGCTCTCGTCCTCGCCGAACTCATCATGGATTTTCCCTCCGCTACTACTAGTCCCCCCGTCAATACCGACTTCCCCGATGAACATCTTTTCTACATCCCCTCGGATGATCCTTGGTACGATGATCTTCTCGTCTATATCCGAACACAAAAATTCGGAAACCACCTCTCCATAGATGTTCGTCGACATATTCGTCACCAGGCACCCCGCCACCTCCTCATCGGGGATATCTTATATCGACGAGGGGTTGACACCATACTCTGTCGATGCTTGACTATTGACGAGGCCGATAGAGTCTTGAACGACTGCCACAACGATGCTTGTGGGGGCCATCTCTTTGGGATGTCCACTGCCCAAAAAATCATCCAGGCATGTTACTTTTGGCCTACATTGTTTAACGATTGCATTCATGCCATGAAGCGATGTGATAGATGCCAGCTTTATGCCAACAAAGCACGCACACCACCTTCTCTTCTACACCCAGTCATTACCGCATGCCCCTTTTGCAAATGGGGCATCGACTTCATGACTTGCAATCCTCCATCCAACAATGGACACAAATACATAGTCGTTGCAGTTGATTACTTCACAAAGTGGGCCGAAGCCATGCCTACCTTCAACAACACCGCTGACACAACAACGCGTTTTTTCTTTAACCATGTCATATCTCGCTTTGGAGTACCACTCCAACTAGTCTCTGATCATGGGAAACATTTCGAGAATGAGATTTTCATTGAACTCTCATCCAGGTTAGGCTTTTCCTACGAGTTCACCTCACCATACTACCCTCAGTCCAACAGACAGGTAGAAGCTGTTAACAAGGTCCTCAAAATCATGTTGCAGCGCACGATTAACAAACACAAGACCAATTGGCATCATATGTTATTTTCCATGCTCTGGGCTTACCACACGGAAGTAAAAACTGCCACTGGTTTCACACCATTTCATCTAGTCCACGGAGTTGAGGCCACTCTCCCCATCAAGTGTGAAATCCCCACCTTACGCACTGCTATCAAGCTATTACCCGACACTGCTCCAATGGAGCAACGTTTGTTGAACTTAGAGTCCCTGGATGAAGATCGTCGATCCTCATTACAGAACAATGAGGTAGCCAAGCAACGATCAAAATCCACCTTTGATCGCCATGTCAACCTTCGCTCATTCAACGAAAGGGACCTCGTCCTCGCTTACGACATCGCTCATGATACCCTCAACCATGGCAAGTTCGAGTCCCTATGGCATGGAACATACATAATCCAACATTTCCTCACTAAAGGCATATACATCCTGGCCTCCCCCGAAGGCCATCCTCTCAAAGAACCCGTCAACGGGTTGCACTTAAAGAAATTTTATGCCCGAGTGTAGCCATACTACACTAGACTTTTTCTTTTTTTGTACGTCTTTTGTAGAGTTTTTAATCTTCTTTTATCCATACCTTCCGTCTAATCTATCACTCGTGTTATTGACAGATGCCACCCCCATCGACTTACCACATCGGTTACGTCGACGGAGCTAGCCGCTGGACTCAGAATCTCACTTCGGCTGCTTGGGCCCTCTATTCACCTTCACATGATTTGCTCCACACCAACGACATATGTTTAGGCTCAACCACCAACAATCAAGCGGAATACACCACCGTCATTGGTCTCCTCATTGAAGCCAGTCATCCCCATATTCGTTACCTTAGCGTTTTTCGTGATTCCCAGTTGGTCGTCCTCCATCTCAATAACGTGTACCACGTTCACAATCCTTGCCTGTTCCACAAATACCTGCAAGTTAGACTGTTATCTCGACAATTTGATTCCATCACATTCACACATATTCCAAGACAATTTAATCAAATAGCAGATAATATGGCTAACCTAGTATTAGATTGGCATTTATCACATCAATAATCTGTCATAACACATACATTAGACATCATCAACAAAAAATACACACCACATGTACACATTACCAAGATCCCAAAATGTATATCCATATATATATATCGGTCAAAATGTCATAAGTGTTTACAAAAATATTACATCGCCCGTTGGCAGGGGAGTCACCTCATCCCTATCAATACAAAAATGGATGTCACAAATATACAAAACGGGCTCACCAAGGTATATCAAATACAAAAAATACATATCCAGAGACCCTCAGGGCACCTTCAGTGCTCCAGCACCAGGTCCTCCCTCTGGCGGAGGTACCCCACCAGCTCTAGGTCCCTCAGGTCCCCGGGGAAATCGCCCAGTCATCGCAGCTCCGGCTACAGTTGCTCTACGGATCAGGATCCGTGACTTTGCCGGCAACCCAATACACTACTCCAGGATCCCCTCATCTTGGATCCTCACCCACATCCCCTCGGGTACTCCCCGAAGAACCTCCTCTAATTTACGGCGGAAATCATCAAACTCTCCCCCGACCGCAGCCAAAGGAGCATGTGACAAACCTGCACCAGGGTCATCATAACGACGCCTCCTGGCCACTCTATCATCATCTCCAGGCCTTGCCCCAACATCCTCTCGTCGCCGCCTCTCCCCTGCTCGCAGCTCGACCCACGGTGGTCTCATAGGCCCTTGGCGGCCTGGCGCTCTGATCAGCTCGACCTCTCGTCCACGTGGTCCCACATCTACATAAAAAAACACATGATAGTATCAACATCCATACAAATATCAACCATATGCTATACTATCTAACATAAATAAAAAACCAGCAAAAACAACATCATACCTCGACGCTCGAATACCTCTCCCGGAGGTAATATCATCTCGGGGTCATCACATAAATCTACCCCGCTGTATGGAAACTGTAAAATGATATGTGGCATCTGACGCCACACCTGTGCAGCCTCGACCATGAAATAATGGCCACCCTCACCCCCCCCATGATGAAGCAATATCATCGCCCATCATCATAGTCGCGACTCTCGCGCCCTTGGTGGGTCTAACAACACTCTTGGGCGCAACATCGACACCCTCTCTAGAAACCAAGCCACCAGGATGGATTCAAAAGCAAAATCCCCTGACTCGACTGCTCGACACCTGATGAGCTGTCCCACCATCTTGGCGTGCAATATCAAGCCCCAGGAAAAATTCTCACCCCCAAGTGCCCATTGCATGATCCTCAGCTGGCCTCCACTAATATGCTGAGTCGCGAGCGACCCATACACTCTCACAATCATCGCTGCCACACAATGATGTACCAGGGCATCCATCGCCCCAATCCTCACCATGGACCTGGACATGAAATCCTCTCCCGAACAATATGCCCGGGCAAGGGTAGCCAACTGCCCATCTCCAACTATCACCGGCTCGGCCGATAGCAGGATTCCCTGAAAAGGGAGCCCAGTCAGAAAATAGACATCCTCCTCAACAAAGAATGCCAAGTGCTCCCCATGCACAATGAAACACTGTAACTCTGGACTCCACATGGAGATCATGAATTTCAACAGATACTCCTGTGCCCTCACCAATGGACACTAAAAAAACTTCAGCATCCCACAGGCCGCCAAAGCACCATGAACCGCTGGCTCCTCATCCCTTACGGCCTTCCTCAGTTGAGCCCAGTCCCTCTCTCTCCAATGGATCAACATCGTCCCAAATGATCACCTGCATCCACATATACAGTACTAGATTAGCCATCACAACTCATCAAAACATCAAAAATACCCCAAAAAAGATCAGTTATTTTTCACCCTCTGCTTTGCCTCTACGGCGTGGCTGTTTTCCCCACAGGTGCGCACTCATGTGCACCTGTTCACCCCACAGGCACGCACGTATGCATGCCTGTTTATCCCATAGGCACGCATCAAATGCGTGCATGTCCACTACCAAGTGGCGCATAAGTGCACCACTGTCGGAAACACAGCCGCGCACATATGCGCGGTTGTGCATCGAACAGGCGCACATCTCATGTGTGCATGTCTCCCAAATTAGGGCACACCCATGCGCGACTGTACCCATTACAGTTGCACACTCGTGCGTGGGTCGCCATTGATCACCCATGCATTTGAGCCCCCCCCCCTCCTACAAACTTACCGTATGGCCATCCGTATGGTCCTACCAAAAAAATAACATCTAACTACTGTACAGGAGGATGAGACCACTAACCTGACTCTCACACCTCCCGAATCGGCCTCCTTGCACTCCCAAAATATCCAAATCTGCTCTGGAATCTCCTCTCTGATCACTATAGTAACAAGTACAAATAAGGTGGCAACGTGGGCCCTACAACTATATATAGGCCCTTTTTGTCAAAACTTCCATGCTCAATTCCAGGAGCCCTGGGCGTCTATTTTTCGATCCATCTTCAACCACATGATTAGAATCTCGCTGCCTATACAGTCATAATTCATGGGTCACCATCCATCCCTGGCCCCCGGGGAGCCATTTTCTCATACCCCGTTCAGGTACGCATGCTCATGTTCAAAATTGTCAAATAATTGTCCTATGTTCGTTATCTTCGGATATTGTTCACGTCAGGTATTTGGTTGTCATGTGTGTAGGTACTGGGTCATCACACACTAGCGTGACCCCTTCAGGTATATAATCGACACTGGCATGCAATCATTCCCTCTGAATCTCAATTGCATCTCCAATCACACCCTTTGAAATTTACCTTTAGGGTCCCTATATCTGACTCTGCAGTACTGTCACCTCCACTGCATTTTGGTACTGTCACCTGATAACATTCTCCCCCACATGAGTTGTCCCATTCATAGTCCTCCTTGTCACTTTGAAACTCATGCTGTTTTCACCCTTTAGGGATGGGAGTCCTGATAGTATGACAAATTTTCGAGAATCAGCCACATACTCCTTCTCTGCCTATTTCTAGCCTTCCCAACAGACTCCCAGGTTATCTCATCATGGTTCTATTTTTGACTGCACCTCCGCAGTATCATTAACCCTCCATTTTCATCCACAATTAGTTTTCCCATCTGTGAATTCCCCTTCATTCATTTACCTCATACAGAGACCCACCCATGGGGCCCCCCACCCTCCCCCAGTTCCCTCCACAACTTGTGCCCTCCTAGGCCAAGCCATCTTGCATCGGGGCACCCATTTCTGTATTTGTACACTCATCCCCAATTCTTTATTTATTTGGCACTTGTACAAAGCCTTTGTTTTTAGCATTTACATAGATTTTCGTTGTCACCTTTGGCGACCTTCTTCCTTTTGGAAAACCCAACCCATGTCGCTCTTGGTTGGGGCATCCATTATATTCTACTCCTGTTGACATCGTCCACAAACCTCGAGTATCCCACATGCCAACTACCTCTGCTCTCTGAGTTTGTTCACTTTGTCCCGCCTCTGGCACAACTTATCCCACGTCTAGTTGTCCCCCTGACACTCGACCTCGCTGTACGATTGCTACCACTTCACATATATCCCCAACCAAGGGAAGTCTTGAGCCTCCAATCATCTTGACTTTGCCCATGTACCTCCTCAGTTCCTGATCTCATCCAATGAAGTTACCGAAGCCCTTTGCTTCTGGGAGTCGTGTCTCCCTTTTTTCCGACATCAACACAGTTTCCAAAAGGGCGACCGTATCTTGACTCTCATTCCCTTTACAATGAGGAGTCTCGAATGGCATAGGGAGAACCATCATTGCTCCCTGCTGTCATTGACCCCCATAACACTTCAACACTCTCTCATGTTACGGTGGGTCTTACTGTGCGACTATTGCAACTATTTTTATATTTGTCGAAGACCTCTGAAATTTGTTGGGCCATCAATGCCCGCCAAATCCTTGATACTTCCTCCAAGTGTCAGTATTTACTTTTCAGAGTGTTGTTCCCCATCAGAATTGTTCTCTGCTCTTATCGACATGCCCCCGAGGGCGCTGCACTCATCTTCACCAACATCCCACTTCATCTACTGTCCTACACAGGTTTTGAGTTACATGGAATGAGCATGGGGCACGCCCGCCTCATTTGTACACATTTTATTTTTCACACCTTCAGAAAGGTCAGGTCCTACAGGTTCCCTTCTCCCTCCAACGAGTCGCTCTTAATGCTCTCGATATCTCTCTTACAACAATTTTCTTAGTAGAATAAACATTGATGAATTTAGGCTATACATATGCTCCTAACCTCATCCATCAGGGGGCATCTGTTATCACTGAAATCTCGTCAGCACAAGGTTACAGGAATCCAACATCTCCAAATAGCTATTAGTTCACCCATGGACGAAAATTACCAAAAAATGCATCTCCAAAAGGTCCAAAACTATACAACTGCTTATAAAATCAGAATGCGCTATGACTATACAGGGCATGCGCACACATGCGGCATCAAGAAACGCAGGAAAATTGCACATGCGCATGATGCGCGACTATGGACGTTAAAAGATGCGCACATCTGAGAACGATGCATTTATGATGTTGGTTGACCTCCCACCCACTTTTGGTTCAGCTTCCAAGTCGATTTGACATCCAAATCTCGGCTGAATCCGGTTGGGTGGCTGGTCAAAGACCTAAGGGTACCCTAAAGGGACCCTTGTTCACACTCAAAGCTGGTTGAATAATGCTTCAAAGTTATGCTATAGAAAGAGGCCATGGGTGCACTACATTTTCAAGGAATTCATTTGTAAAGTTATGCTGCTACTATTCTCTTGGGGAATCCTCTTTTCTCATTAAGAGCATACTAGCACCATTCCATTGGAGCTATTCACCTCACCCTTTGAGTGAATTAGCTTGGGATTCTTTCACCATTTTTTTCAAGTTCTCAAGTTGTAAGAAGAGCTCAATCTTGGGGGTCCAAGAGCCCTCCCTTGGAGGAAGAAGGGACCCAAAGTCCCCATTTTCTCTTTGGTGTTTTCTTTTTACTAATACAATCCTTTCCATTGGTGACATGAGTCTTTTTTGTTTCTTGTTCTTATGTCCTTATGCACTCTAGTTTAGTTGTTTTATCATTCGTAGTTTAATTCTTAGTTTAGTCTTTTATGTTTTATTCTTCTAACCCTTTCCTTTACTGCTGTCTTTCTTAGCTAACCCAACTAATCTTGTAAGCACCTCTGTTTTGCTCATCTAGGTGACAAAAGAGGCGCAACACTATTAAAATGGGTGAGTCCTAAATAACAAACTCTAAAAACTTTATCACTCAAATAAATAAAATATTGAAAATAATATAAATGTATCAAGAATTCCTAAGAAACAGACTAGGAACCTTCACTCATAAAATATAGTATTTGCACAAATATGATACAAATATAGTAACTATAGAAAATATAATATGAATCTCACATCCATCACAACATAAAATATTTTTTTTATCACATTCAAGGAAATAAATTAAAAAGGGCCCACATATAAGAGAACTTTAAGAGATTATTTTCATTAATAACAAAATAAAATATGATAGGAAAAACTTTAAATATCCAATACTCAAAATAAGAGTTTCAAACTATATAATTAAAGTTTATCCTAGAAGTAGTTCTTTGGGATTTGTCAAAAAGTAGTATAAGTATTTGATAGTATTAGAAATATAATGTGTTCATCAAAATTTGGATTGGGATCAAGCTCCTGTGGACCTTAAATTAAATAAAAGTAATAGAGACAATGTTGGACCTGAAAAGAAGTCAAAAAAGAAAGATTAGAAAATTGGTTATGCTTTTCTTGGGACAGGCAAAACACAACTAGATGATTTGTTGAACGAGAAGAGAAATGGATTGGGAAGAATGTGATATGTGTTACTCACTATGATTGAATGTCCTCTCGCTCATTTTCTTGCTGATGTCCCTCTTGTATCATCCTTTTTTGTGGTTGCTCGACCAATACCAACGACCTCTAACTAATCTTCTTCGGTTATCTTGATGAGGGCTTGTTTTAACCACTTTTCAATATATTTTTTCATTTGTGTAACATGTATTTATCATCTAAATTGTATATCAAATATTGTGCCTTCTAATTCTCTTAATTCAAACAAAATTTGGTGGAGTGTATCTTCAATATCTTTGTTTCTATTTACATAACTTACCAACCAATTTTCAATTTCATTTTCAGTATACTCGGTCATATTATTAAAATTTTCAACTAATAGACTTTTTAATATTTCCATGTGTTCCTCAAACTATTTCCTTGTCATAAATATGGAATTTAAAATTAACTTTGGGTCTTTGACCTCCCTTGTAGTTCCTGCCTGGTCTATTTCAGTCAATTTGTGATACAATGCTTCTTTTTTGATGATACGAGCATCACAATTGTCCAATATTTCTTTTAGCACTTTTATCTTTTTGATCCAGTAATCTTTCAACTATTTTATTCAAGTGGGGGAAGGTAGGTCTTCTTATTTTCTTTTCAATTCGGTCATACCAAAAACCTTTAAGATAAATGTGATAACAACGTCCTTACATAAACCTTCTTCATTACTAAAGTCAACTTGGAGATATTCTCTTCAATTATTTAACTTGGAACCAAAAGAAATGATATTATTCCCTACATCCCATGCCTCTAAATTAAGGGACATTTTTTTTTTTATATTTTCGCCAACAAATCGCATGACTACATCCAACAGACTTGATGTTCCTTTCAACCTCAAATTTGATTTGGGTGTTTTGTTGGGATTTATCCCATATTGAACAATAGAATTTGGTCTTAGAAAAATAGGAGGTGGCATTAAAGAACATTCTAATTATTTAATCATTTCTTTGAGTATTTCATTTTCAACTTCCATTTCATCAATTGATACCTCCAAAGCGTCACCGGTAACTCTATGAATTTGGGAAATTCTCAATGCTGAGACTCCATTCATGGCAAGCTCTGTATCTTTCTCTTGGATTCTTTTTCCTTTCGAATTCACTCGTTCAAAGACTAAATTATTTAAATCTTTTTCAAATAATTCACTATGTAGGGTCAAGGATTATTCTTCATAAAAAATAGGATCTTGGGTCACAAATTCTACCACCATTTCTCTATTTTGTTGAACCCTATGCTCATCATATGGAAATTATATATCTTCTATGTTTTCATCTAGCTCCATGTCTTCAAGAAGAACGTCGTCATCCGGTATGACCTCTTCTACTTCCTGTTGATTATTTTTCCTTTTCCTCTTATTTATTGATAATTTGTGAGGTCTTTCAACACTCTTTTTGGGGTGATTAGGATCATCTCCGTCACATGAATTATCAATTTAGGAATTTTGTTTCTCTTGCATAAAGAATTGGGGATTTTGCTTGGGTGTGCCACTTCTCTGAGAATAACTTTGAGACTTTTTACTCCTTTCATTTATAACCCTTCTGTGTTGTCGACGTGCCTCATTTTTTCTAACAATAGTCTCAAGATATCCAACTAATACTTCTTTAGAGTTGTTCCCATAATTTTACTCTTCTCCATATATACAAGTGTTTATGTATGACACACTAAAACCTACAGAGGTCATATGATTCATGAAATATTTTTGAGGGTAAAAACCCTTCACTTGATTTGCCAATTTTAAATTTTACTGGTTGAATTGGGTTGCCAATTCATCAATTTTTGGAGCACTTCTCAGTGTTATCTCACCAAGTTTCCATGATAACGGAACGAATTTCCTTTTCTTCCTTTCATAAAAGAAATTAGCCTAGAATCTGTATTGTCTACAAACTTCTATCATAAATATCTTATCTGATATGTAAAAAGAAAGATAAATTGGTGTTTCGTGAAAGAAATAAACTATGATTATGCTATACTATTCATTTGATTCAAAATTTCCCATTTTATCTAAGAATGTTGTCGCTTCCAACGACAATCTTGAAGTATTATTTCCAAACATGATTTTTTTGAGAGAAGATAGAAAGGAATCATAAACCTCGTAAAAATGATACATTTCTTTATGCTTCCACAGAGCATGATACCATGTGTGAACTGGGTCTATCTTGGAATCAATTTGTCTTGAAAAATGCAATCCTTGGAATACATGACAATATGTGATAGCGAAGACCAAATATGAAAACATATAGAATTTCTTATCCTTATTAAATTTTGATAATCGAAATGAAATCTCAGTAGATATGATTTTTGACCAATTGAAAATTATCTTTCCTTGAATGGAATAGTATAAAATATAAAGAGCTAAATGAGGGATAGTAGTAGTTGACTCCTATCCAAGTACTCTAGCAAGAAGCCATGTCATTTATTTATAAGGTTTTTCAATTGACTTACCTGTATCATTGATAAATCCTTCGACATTGTCGTTGGGTCTTCAATACATTGCGACAATAAGTCCCTATCACTGTATTTACCCCTGATGAAATTCTTGGTTTTGTCAACCTTGAAGGTCATTGTCGATGCTGGTAACTTGAGCATCTTGCTGAAAGTTGATGGGGCCAGAGATATTGGGGAATGTTTTTTCAATTTAATAATTCTTTGGTCTTTCTCATAATTGTATGTGCACCATATTACTAGTTATTTTGCATCAAATACCCATGGAACACATCCTTCCTTTGCGATTCCTGATATCCATATATCATCAACACTCCTTTATTCACGCGGTAATGTGGAATAATATATCTAAGATCTCGACCAATGGTATTCCGAGTCCTCTCATGCAAATGTATTCAATGTATCGCCACATAAGTTTTCTCTTCTTCTTACCATCATTCTTAAGAGTTGGCAAAGCATGTGTTGGAAAGTTGGTTTGGAAAATTGGTTGTCATTGATGTTAACTCTTGGATATTGATGTCAACTCTTGGAGAAGTCTAGAATCCCTAGATATGTGGTTGATATTGA
>SNQJ01S0195072.1:0-17563 GCA_010110895.2 Picea sitchensis | reverse complement strand
ATATGGATAGTACATTTCATGCCATTTCCGGTGGTATGTGGAACGTCACATAACTCCTCACGGTTAGAGAGTTATGGCCATGTGAAGTTGGAGAACTCTCATGAGTCATCTAGAAGCCCCAAAAGGTCAAAGTGGTCAAAGTGGTTGCAAAGAAGAAATTATTTAAATAATAAAGTGAAGTGATGAGTGTACAAATTTAATGGACAAATTACTAAGTGGACAAGAGGGTTAGACCTAAAATAAGGAAAGTGGTTTAAGATGGTTAGAAGGTAACCCCTTGAGGAAGCTACATAAAATTATAAACAGGAGGCAAGGGTATCTCATTTTAATTACATTTGGGCATATTGAATATCTACAAGTAATTGAGGTCACGAAAGGATATCTAAGGTGAATTTCAAAGCGAAGTTTAAGTAAAGAAGGCCAAAATTCAAGGGAGGATAAATTATTTTGATGATGCTTTCTAAGGTATGTTATTTACAGGTCATCTCACCATTTTCACAATAACATTTTTTATAGAATGATTGAGATCGTGAAATCTGGAGGCCGTTGAGGAAACATTTCCAAGTAGTTGTGATAAAAAAAATTAGCTTGTGTTTCATTGTATTTTTGGAGTTACACTCGGTGGAAAATAGGGTTTGTGGCTAGTCCTGAAACTAGTCTAAAACAGGTGTTTCGGGTAAAAATGTCATAACTTCTTCATAACATATCCAAATTCAGTAAGACCAAATGTATTGGTTAGAGTACAGTCTATAGTATTGTTTGTACCATTTTCAGATCCATACAATAAATATTATGTGCAGGGAACTCTCTACAAGTTCACTCTCTAGAATAAGCCATAATTCAACAAGGTATGCCATTTTTGCTATAACTTCTTTTCTGAGAGGTTCCAAATAGTGAAACCTAGAGGAATTGCATAAAATACACTGAAGAACATTGTGTACTATTTTCAAATATTTATTCATTACAGAAGTCTGAGTTATGATTATTATTTCAAGTTAGGGTTGTTGACTAATCCAAATTAGTCATGTGGGAGCTAAAGTAAAGTTTGATGAAAATGATAGTCTCTTGTTGTTAAAGTTAAGGAAGGTTTGCAAGTATGTGATCATATACACTGGGTCTAATACAGGAGTTTCAAATCATATTTTGATGATGAGAATGATGAGGTCTTTTTTGGTTTGGGAATTTCATATTTAGCGGTACATAGTTTGAGACCGTGGTTGATGATTAGGTGCATACATGAGGAATATAGTTGATTATGTTGGTACATCTTGATGAGTGTAGTTTATGTGTATTTGATGCATAGTTAGTTTGCCTGTTTGGGTGCATGGTTGATGCATTGATAATTTTCAAGTTGAGGGTGCAGGTGAGTTATGGTTGATGCACTTGTTTATAGTCTGTGGGGTTCCTGAGTTGGTACATGGTAGTGGGTTTTAGTGCGAGGTTGATTCTACCGGGTTACAACAATATATCTCCGCATTGATAGTGTGAGTGGTTCCATAATTTTACTTATATTTCAGGCTGGTTGGGCCAGGCAGGACAGAATTACTAGATTAATGATACCAGGATAACAAAGAGTGTATCATACGGGTTTGCAGCAACCACAGTGGGGAGTTGGAGATTAGCTGAGGTTTGTAGCACGAGAAACATAAAAATTTGGAACCTCCTTCCAATTGTATTTGAAAACAAAAGAATTTGGTTCTTCCAATGAACATAATTCTTAAAAACATGTAAGAAAATCATTATGTTTTCTCTAAGCTTTGGGTTTTCTACCAGCTCTTGTGTATTGTGTATGTGTATGATTTCTCCTTTGTTTTCATTGTTTATTTACTTAAATATTGGATGATAATGCTACATTGATATAAATTGCATTTTATAGTTTAAAAAAGTTAGATTTCTCTATTATTGAGATTCACCCCTCTAGGTAATCCAACTTGATTTCATATTAATACTAAAATAATTTATTTTCAATATGAATTTTACCTTTGTTAGAAAAACAATTTAGATAATAATTGCTCTTACAATGACTTAGAACATGATATTTCTAAGAAAACTATAATACTAAGTAATGTCACAAACATAACCCTCTTGGGTTTAGCTTGCATATACAAAGAAGTTTGAAAATTTAGAAAACCCATTATTCTGTCGAATTAATCACTTTTTAGTTGGTTAGACTTGTCATCTAGAATGGTTTATAAATTAGTTCCAAATCCAACCACATGACTTGTCCTTAAAGTTGCTGTGAATAATTGGAATTATATTATGTCATATCCTTGTCTACCAATTGTTAATTTTGACATCATAAGTGATCATGGTATTTAGATGTGAGAGCCTTATATTATCTAAATTTGACTCTTTAATTATCTCATGGAATGAAATTTTAATAATGAAAAGAAGTTAATAATCAACAAAAATGAACGTGATCTTTTTCTAAAGGATTAAAAAATGAATTAAATCTCTTCAGAAGTAACAACAATATTGAGGGCCTCTATCATCACTTTACAACAACACTATGAACTTGTATAAACAATTTATCTTTCAAAACTTCATGTAAAAAGAATAATTGAATGCCCAACCCTTGGTATAACAATGATTGTAAGATTGCTTGAAAATCCATTAGGAAAACCTATCACATGTCCTGAAAATCTATCAAGATAAATAACTTCAAAGAACTTTTTATATATAATTCAAAGCAGATGGTTTTACAACTTTAAATTTATTAGAGAGAATTATTTACTTTGGAGGCATTGGGTTTGGGGTTATGCATCCAAGGGAAAGCTAAGGGTATCAAATGTGTCAACAAAAATCCTAAAAATTGAATTCATCTTTGTTCATCCTCCTTCTTCACAACCTTTTTCAATGTTATAGGTCAGTAGGGGCTTCCCCTCAAACCATGGACTCCAGATCTCCATTGTTCCTAGTTTGGAAATTAGTGACAAAAGTACCACTTAAATCAATATGAGTTAAGTCCACCTACTTCAAATTATATAGATTATTACAGAAAAAAGATTGATAATGATGGCAATAAAAGTTGGGGAGAAAAGTGTTAAAGAGACCAAGTTGGTTTTAGAATCTATCATTCAACCTAGACCACTTATCTACTCTTATGATTATCATTAAATAATTAGCTTCAACAAAAATGGAGTCTCATATGTTTCTTCATTTGATTTTGGAAAAGATTTTGAGACGGTACATAGAAATAACCCTTGGTGTATTAAGAGAGGATTCAAGATTTAGTTTAAATTTACAGAAGTAGACATTAGTAATGTTGTGAAATTTATTGCTAGTTTAGGAATACTTGGGTTGTTAAACATAAAATTCACTATAATATGGGTTAAGCAGGTTGTTTGTTGTCACATTTATTTTGACAAATTAAGGGCATGTGGGAAGAAGCGGTTGTGCTATTTGGTAGAGAAGAGTGTCATCCTTCTTTAGTGTGATGGTATTTATTAGTCAGGTGCCTCTTACATAACAATCAAATAAGAATTGTGTCAAATATTTGTGTTCCTAAGAATAATGTTGAGGCCTTCAAGCTAGCCTAGGTTCAAGGACTGTCCCTTTAAATTTTTTATTTGTTACATCCATTAAGCTTTTACCTTTTAGCATGTATTTTTTCAGCATTGATGTTAATTTTATTATAGTTTATTTGTGTTTATGAATTAGGGTACTAATGTGAAGGGACTTTATTTATGGGTGCTAGCATTGTGTCTTGATTACCAAATTTTTTTGATGCTCACTTTGAATTAGATTGAAATTGTGAATTTATTTAATTTGATGAATAATTTTAGATTGTTTCATATTTTTTGGTGAAAATTTTCAATTTTCACATGCAACTATATGTGACTAATTTGGATATCTATAAATTGCTTCCTAGTGATCTAAAAAATAAAACCCTAGTTGTTATCAATAAAAAAATTTACATTGAAAATTATTAGTGAAATATGATGAAACACAGATGTGATGGATCATCAATACATATGAGACACAAATTTCAATTATGTAGCCTTGTTAAATTTAAAAATTCTGAGGGCAAAAACTAGCCCTCCCAGCTGTCAATACAATGTCACCAAATGGAGACCATTTTCTGATAGGTAAAATATCACTTAAAATATGAGAACAACCTTGTTATCCAATAACCTGAAATCAAAAAACCAATCCTCAACAAATATCCTTCCCCAGAGTATTATATACCAAATATGTTCGCGGACCACCTCATATGACTTGCTGATACTGTCCAGAAGCTTGTACATCTGTGCCTACCATTTATATGGTTAATGCGCGATGTTCCCACTACAACCCACATATATGCATAGAAGTATTCACACCACAACTGGGTATGCGTGACAATTTGTTCCCCATTTGAAACCCGTGCAGCCACCAAAAAACTATCTGCCACTTACCAGCTTGCTCCCTTGTATGGTTTCATTTCGCCAGGCTACCTCTTTCCCACATGTGTTGGGCACTGCAAGAACAGCAGAGAATCTTCCAACCCTAGGCCATGTTGCAATGTTTCCCTTTGCTGAAAATAATGGAAGCCTCTGGCACAGTGAAAGCTCACATGGCCATTTGTAAGCTCCATCATATATCCACACATGATCTATGATATGAAAAGACACAATGACCTCTCTCCTTTATAACTTTGAAGTCTTAGGGGTCAACATAGATCCCCTCCACAAGTCAACATCATCCAAATTGAACTTTCTTGTGTGTGTAGAAACCCAACACGAAGCCCACAATTCCTGAAACCAATGAAGTCCAGAGTTCATTCCAATGGTAGATTTCACCAAATGAGAAGAGTATATGATGACAGATTCACTTCACAACACCTGGACGTGATAATGCCTTCACACAAACCTACAAAACCAGCACTCCACTCTTGAGGAGGTGTTCTCCTCCACCTCCACTCTTTTGAGTAGCTTTGCCTCCACCCTCTGAGATGCTTGTTGTCCCCCACGCTGGGATGCCTACGGATGCTCTCCAATCCATGATTGGTTTCCCCATATATCCTTTAGAAGCAAAACTACTCTCGTCTAACTTTGGATACACCTCCTTTTTAAGTAAATCCTATTGTCTAGCAGTGAACTACAATCGGATCCATGAAACTACGAGGTCCGGTAAGGCTCAAAATGGAAATTTCTTAGGTGGATGAAGCCAATTTCCGATAAGTAGTCTCGTCAAAGCATATTCAATATATTTACTTCTCAAACGAATGTTGTATGTGAGAGTTACCACATTCTGACTGTTTTCCCAAACAACTAAAAAAAATCAATAGGAGTCAAATCTTCCAAAAGTCGTGATGATGTCAGCATGACATCATGTGACATCGACAAAGTATTGGTGTATCCTGCAGCAGGTTACGTAGAAGCCCGACATGGAATTAAGCCGAGGTGACATGTGTCACCAGGAAGGTGATACTGAGAACACCTTCGTATGGTTGTCCGCATTATTTCTGATCTGGTGGCATGTGGAAGGTCTGGATGTCCATACTGAACGTGTGGCAAGGTATGGTTGTTGGCTGGGAAAAATATTTGGGATGAAATCTCATGTGTTGACAAATTGTACCCTCCGTGAATTAAGCCCGTTGCCACGTGGCCTAGGACAAGGAATTTGCCATGCTTGATGCATTTGCTTTCTAGTTTAGTAATTTATATCCCCAAGATTTGAACGAGAGAACTCTCTATGGACTAGTTACTTGGCAGAAGGGCAGATTATCATTGTGCCACGTTGTTTCTTTTGTTGCCATGGCTACAATGTTATATATAAAGAGTGTGTATTAATGTATGGGTGGAAGAATTTGGGGCTAAGCCCCAGCCTACGATTTATTTTGCACATGTGGGTTTTTTACACTATGTTTTGGATTTCTAATCCCCATATTTGTGCATAAAGTGGGTTTTTACCCTATGTTTTGGATTTTTCAATTGGTGTTTCCACATTTAATAGAAGTTTTGCCATTGTGGGGGGATATTGAAGCCCTTTTTTAGGCCAACTTTGGGAGGAAGTTGGGGGAAAATGTAACTCTAGATCTATATAAGTAGGCCTTATTAGGGAGGGACCATGGAGGAGAATTGAGACAGATTTATTTTGAATAATTGCAAAGCCAAAGCCATTTTATGCAACGAAGTTGTTGAGGAGCACACCCAGCACAGAACCATTTCTGGGAGCTCAGGTCATCCATTTTGAGAGTGTTGTTTCTTACATTGGGTTCTAGAGATCTGGAAAAAAAGAGGCAATATGATGTGTGTAGCCTTATGGCACTTTTGTGATGTACTTATTAAGCTTCGAACAGAAATAAAGAAGCCACACCCACTAAGACAAAGGCTTTTAGAGGTAGGTGAGATTAAATAGAACTCCGTTATCACTTTTATTGTTATGGTTTATTGTTCTTGTAACATTTCCAGTTCTCTATATGTGTAATTCATGGATTAGTGATATATTATATTCTTCCTATTTCATTAAGCCTCCTAAATGGACAATAAGCACACATGCATAACAACTCAACCACATTCATTTAAAATATCATATTCGGATCAAGTGTGAGCTAAGTCAGCATTTGGATTTGAGTTTTGCATGTTGTTAACTTAGGAAAGGCTACCAGCGTGGGTAGGAGTGAGATTGTGGAAGAGAGGAATCATTCAGTGGGATTGAGAAAGAGCTTCTCTACTTGAGAATATGGCATGGAGAGGAACTCTCGGGATGAAAAGAGTTTCAAAAAGTTTATTTTGAAGTCGGAATGACTGAAAGTTTGTAGAAGTTACTTGGAATGTAGAAAACCAATCTGAACAGATATTCAAAGGAAAAAAGTGAAGAGGGAGGATCCTGTAGATTCCTCCTTCACTCCATCATCACCTCCTTCTTCCTCCTTCATCTCCAAGTTCAAGTTCAAATCCAATGATACAAAAGAAACATTTCCATAAACATAAGAATGAAATGCCATTATTAAAACTTCATAATTAAATTTTGAGTTACCCATATATGATGGTGATTTAATCTTGGGAGAGACTTGACAATTTAGGTGGGCAAAATGGGAGGTTTGTGTGGTGCAGCTGAGGATCAAGGATGAGAGGGACACACAAATCGAGTTGGCATCTCCTGAGACTTGTGAGCCACTGACTCTCATCACATTTGAAGCAGGTGGTGCAAAATGAAATACCTTAAATTCAGGCCAATGCTCCATTTCCACTCAGGTGGAAAAGCTTCATTTCCACGCCAGGAAACAATTCTATCCTTTGGGTTTATAAAGAAAAGCATTAATTAAGATGGAAATGCTAAAACTAAGAAAAAGGACAAATAATGAAAGAGTATATAGATGTCTTTCGTAAAATGGCATTGGAAATGTGAATGTCCATACATACTGAGGAAACTATGAATTATATAGGAGTTTTACCTACACATATTAGAAATATTGTATTCATGTTTGGACCCACTAACATTGATGAGGGTTATGTTCAGCGACATATATTGAGCATAGAGGGAAAGAAGATGTATCAAAGGAGATAAGTCTTCAAGGAAAGGGACAAGAGGAAATGGCATGGAAAAAAGGAAATTTCAGTGGCGAGAAAGGAAGAGTGGTCCTCTTGCAAGCATTGCAAGAAAGAGAAGAATGACGAGGACTTAAGATGTTAGTAGGGTTGCATAGAAAGGGCCAAAAGTGGTTCAAAAGGAAAGAAGGGGAGGAAAACAATTGCAAAAAGCGACAAACAGGCAATAAACTTGACAGGATTGGATTCAGGTGATGAATCAAAAGCCTCATTGGTTGGTTTGACATGTAAAATTGGTGAAGAGATTGATTGTATAAAGTAACATGTTTTATATAAAGATATCATGAACTTTACTAAGACTAGACACATTAAGCGACATGGATAATCTAATATAATTTTAGAAAAGAATTGATTAACCAATTGAGGTTGCCAAAAGCTTCATTTATCTCAGCCATACATAAATGAATCAATCATCATCAAATATTTTTTACATAACAAGCGGTGCTGATCAATTCTAGAATTCCCATCTAAAGTATATGGATGAGGTAGCATGTGAGTGTTGTGCTTACTAAGTGAATGTCTTGGAATAATTAAGTGAGTCGCCTTATATGATGTTGAAGGCAATCTTCTCTGGACAAAAAATCCAATATCAGGTGTTAACCATGGTCATTATTATATAATACTCATCATATTGAGCCAATTAAACTCTTAAAATAATGGAACAATTAAAGAAAGCATTTTGGCTTCATCAACAAACCAATAATTTGTTTGTACAGTAATGGAGTCTTAGTAGGGGCGGAAATGATTTATTTGAATGGAAGTCAATCACAACGCTTCAGTAATCGTATCAAGTACAAATATTACAAGTACATGAAGCTCATTTTGATCATATTTTAGTTCTATGTTTGATAATGTTACAGTCACCATGATGATGGTAGCTTAGAATGAAAATGGCGGTTTCAAATAGCTATTTAATATGGGTTGTCATGATTGGTATAGTTGGTCTTAATGAGATAGGTGCATGAGATGAGTTGAGAGAGCAGAGGACGAAGTCAGATTGGCCCTATCTCCGAGCTTGTTGAGTGAGTCCATTAACTTTGCAGGGACCCGAGGAGGTCCTTTAAATCAAGGGGAGTGTGATCCAAGAATCGATCAGTCTTCCAGGTCGGAAAAGAACAAAAATGAAGTTTTCATAATTGGATGAATAAATTCCGTTTTAGGCCTATTGTTGATTTCATCACGCCATATTTACTTTATCAAATGGATGCTATGTACAGATTTATCATATGAGCCATTTTAGCAGGTTAAAAAGTCAAGCGGGTCAATGGCAAAGTCAATGATGATGTTTAGCATGGGAATCATGAGCATCATATGATGCTTATCGACAAAGTGACATGCGGCGGCGGTTTAATTTTGGCTGATGTTATTGGCAGGTGTGCATTAATTATGCTAGAAAGGGTGACATGTGGCGTATCTTAGGTACCCGCGTGGCCCTCTTATTAATGGTGACATGTGGCGGTATGGACATAACGGAAAACAAGTAGGCTACGGTTGTTAGGCGGGCATAATGTTGGACCAATCTCATGTGACAGAGTGGTGCATCTGGAAGAGTCGCGGGTTTCCATAATGGCGAAGACTTGGGCTGCCACATGGCATATAAGTTTGGTATACTGCCAAAATTATTTATCATACCCAAGATTCCAGACTAAGATACCTCTATATGGACTAGTGATTCGTGAAGGCAGAAACCTGGAAGTGCTTCATGTTGTTTCTTCGTGTTCAATCGTTTATGTTTATATATAAATTATTGTGTATGTATATAAAGCGGAAGGGGTTGGGGCTGGGCTATCCATTCTTTGCAAGCGACCCTTTCTGGCGAGGCGTGAGCGTAAATGTCCATTTAGTATATGGAATGGTATTAGCCTTTTTGGTTTGGGAGCTAAGACCATGGTTTAGGCGACACAATTGTTGAAATTGAGTTCTATTGTTCACATGATAGTTTCAGATTAGGGCCAACCCATAGCATTTGGAACAAGCTTGACCTCTTATCCTGTGCCTAATTTAGAGACGCCCTTCTTTGAAGTTTATCCCACATGTTGTCCATAAAAATTAATGTTTTACCCTATGTTTTAGTTTTAAGTGATTTTTGTCTGTCTAATAGAGATTTTGCCCATTATTAAAGTGAATTTTAAACAACGATTTGGGAGAAATTTAGAGAATGATAAAATTCGGATATCTCTCAAACCAAGGCCTTCTGCCAGAATATGGAGGAAGGTATAGAGTTAGGATTGGGGAAAAGCTGGCCAAACCATTTTATAGAGGCTGACCAGACACACCTTTCTTGGGGCCATTTAAAGAACTCAAATTCATCCATTTTGAGTGTCATTTAATACATTTGGGTTCTGAATCACAGGAGAACAAGACTATCCATTGATGTGCCATGCTTGTGGCATTGTTGAATGTGCCGTGAGCTTTTAACAGAAACAAAGAAGCCTTACAAGATAAGGCAGGAACGTGAATTGCCCATCCAGTTCTCACTTCTCCATTATGGTTTTGTTGTTATTAACTTCATTTCAATTAACATATGGCATTATGTTCTCTTATATTTTCTTTCTCTTCCATTAATCTTCTAAATGATTTAATAATGCATAATAACTCCTGTAATAGGTCATTTAAAGATCATATTTGGATCAAAACATTATCCCTCCATTAGTAAACCCTCTGAAGGAAAATATCCCGGATTTGTCTCAACCCCGAAGCTAACTCTCCTCTGGTACTCCTGACTCCTCTGAGAGTGGACTCACTGCAGTCTACAACCTGCAGACTACCTTCTACCTCTACGTCTGTTGACCTCCTTTGAAGTCTAATATCTTCTGAACAGTCCTGAGAGGTTTATCCCTACATATCTCACTATCAACATCCTGCCAAGTTGTCCCTCTCTTCTCTATAAGTTTCCCATTCAAATCCAGCATCATCGTTGATATGGCTATATTTCTTCAAATAAACCTATATCCATCTGAAATAATGTTGATGGCCGCCAGTGAGAGGAAGCTCCCTCTGGGTTCACAGACCTGTCACCCTCCTTACCTCTTGACTCCCGTCAGTAGTAAAATCGGGTGTCATTGTGTGGGATCATCATGTCAAGGCTCCACACAAGGAGTCATCGATGTTGTGAGAAAGTGTATAGCTTTCTCTAACAACTATAGTCAGGCAGAATCATCCTACCCGAAGTCCTGATATCGTGAAATAACACGAGTCCTCCATTGAATGCCAAACTCTTTGCACCGTTACCCAGTAAAGGACATCCTCTATGAATCTCAAGTTGTGGATGAACACTCAATCTAATCCACTCTATACCACTACAACTCATCTATGAAAGTGTCCTCATACTCCTGAGTCAAATACCTCGCACATTGTCACATGACCATGCAAACTCCTTCATTTGATGAGAGACTATATCTCATCAACATAATGCGGAATCAATCTCTATGTTGCCAAAACAGCTCTGAAAAACCTAGGAACTCCAGCAGAGGTTTCAATTCGCGACCTAATATCTTTGTTGTGATCGGCTCTTGATCAATCACGAGAACTTTCTGAATTTTCCACACCATAGAGTTGCAATAGTCCACAACTCATCATCTGGATAGTCTGATGCATGTCTCAAATCAGAGACCATATGTTCCTGCAAATTGTCAATGTAGCTCTCTTTGTTCTTCTCACCACAACTTCCTCCTTAGGGTTGTCACTTGACACTACTTTGAAAAATATTTGCAATACACCATTGGCCCTATGTGTCTCAATCTGATCCCCTTCTCTTCAAATCCCAGCTCTGACACCATGTCAATTTTCACATGCAACTCTTATGTGACTAATTTCGAGATCTGAAAATTTCTTCCTAAATGATCTAACAATGAAACTAGCTGTTATCACTAAACAATTTTCAAAATTATTAGTGGAATTATATCGGTGGAAACACCATATGTAGATGAATCAACAACACATAAAGGCCTAAATTTTAGTTTTGTAATATTGTTAACTTCATAAATTATGAGGTTGAAAAGAAACCCTCCCAACCATGACAATATCACAAAATATAAGGAAAACCCCATCCTCTCATCTAATACAAATATCACCAAAATATGATAACAACCTTCAAGCTATTATTATACTAATCAGAAAAACAAACCTCAACACTATCCTTGAAATATCTTCTTCCCACAAATCTTCTATAGACCCTTGTCGACCTACTAACGCTCCATGCCGGTTGTATGGACACATCTGAGAAAAACATTTTCTAGATGATCTTTATGACTTTTTCTACTGTAACCCCACGTGTATGTGGCTGTTCACAGCTTTACCAACATGTGTCACGTCACATAATTATTCCCATTGAAAACCATCCATGAAACTATGGTACTTTTTGCTGATTTTCTCCTCACATATTATTTCTTCCTTGTAATAGTTTGCCTCTCTCTCCCAAACATGTGGTGTGTGTTTCCCTATCAAGAACAGAAAATAGAGATTCCTCAACCTTGGGCCAAATTTTCTACCATGCAGAATTTCCCTTTGTTAGAAATCACCAATCCTCCTAGCCCAAGTGAAAACTCACTTGTATAGCTCCATCATTCTCCATGATATGTATTGAGAATGTCACAATGACCTCTCCTTCATATACAAGTCCCAGGGGTCAACATAGAATCCCTCCACAAGTCAACATCAAATTAGACTTTCTTGTGGTGTGAAGCCCCAACACAGCTACCAAACCCATGGACCCGAGCTTGTGACAATAAATATTACCTCATCCCATTCATTCTGAACAATTTCTACCCCTTCAAATCTCACCCCAACATATCCTCCTCAATCCTCGAAATGAACCACCTTGAATGAGTGGGTGTGGAGAAAACCCAAACCAATCTAGCTTTGGTATTTCAAATTGGCCAAGAAGTCATAAGAAACCACCTATGATAATCATTTCCCCTATTGCTACATATACCAATTCATTTGTTCAATATCAACAACCCATTAAGATTAAGTCTTCATCACTATTGTTGCAGGAATGAAAAGGAAGCATGCAGCCGATCTTTAGCATTGAGTCCTCCCTATTGTCTCTTCTCACTCAAAGACACTGAAAGCCAAAGAACTAAGAGTGGGGATATCACAAAGTAATTACTAGAATTATCCCAATATCTGTTGTTTTTAATTTTTTTTATGGTCGTATGTATAGCATTACTTTGTAGATCAAACATTTAAATTTTTTTGCTAAGAGTTCAATGTATATGATGTCTTTAGGCAAATTTTTATATCTTAAGCTTGCTTTGTTATATAAGGGAGGAGTTAAAAGGTTGTTGTTTTTCTTCACATGGGATATGATAGTGTATTATTACTGATGAGTGTTCCATATATAGGAAACATATGAATTGTCTGAAAGGATGTGTCCTTGAATAATCAATAAATATTTATTATTATCATTTACTTTGTATATATAATGTTGTAATCAATAATCCATTATTAATTTATATTATAGAAGATAATACAATGTTGTCGAAGCATCAACCTCCCTCTCAGGGGAGATATTACGCATCATTCCAAGCTTATCCTGCAGTGGCTTCACTAGGGCTTTCCATGACACTTGACTTGAGTTTTTGGGAGGCGTCTCTCAACTGAACCAGGAAGCTCCTTATGCAACTTTCCCCGCGGGCCAATGACTCTCTAAAGTGGGGCTCATTAGGGTCTACATGTAATAGCATATAGCATCTTGAGTCTTTATCATTCCTTTTTCAAATCACCATGACTAGGAAAAATACTACACCGGGATATTTCACCACAAGTAGACACAAGTGAGTGAATGTCAGCCTCCATGCTAGCCCGGCGTGCCGAAGATCACTTAGGCACCCTCGATTCGCATATTATTCCTTGTCACGGTCCAGGAAGATAAATTTGATTTATATATACAAGTGCACATTTATAAAAGTATCCTATCTCCCTTGGTCTAATTTAAATCAGGAGAATTACACTGATGTTTGAAACATCAATACTCCCCACCAAAGTTGGGAGGTATCTTTCATAGTAGTACACAACTATTTTCGAGAGACACAGGTCTCGCCGATTATACAACCACCATGACAAAAGGTTTGTCCGCTCCCGTATGATTTTAGAGCCGCCCTACAAACCCATGGTCAGCTTCTTGACATGTGCTGTGGTTATATATGGGCGTGTCCTCATGCCTCCACAAAGGACATTTTGGCTATATCCAACACGCCCTTCTAGGATAAATTGCTTTATATCCCTTCAGGATAAGTGCCCATATCCTTCGGATAAGTGCCTGCATATCCTTCTGGGATAAGTGTCATCTGAGATCATCCTTCAGTCCACAAAGTCACGATGTCGATATCTCTTGGAAAGGCACTAGTATCAACGCTCCCTCTCATGAGGAGGCATTCTCTATTGCCAAGTCTTTAACATATAAGTAGCTTGAACTTCATCCACGGTTTGGTAAGAACTCAACAACCTTCTCATTTGTAGGAAGGTGTTGAACCAATACTTCCTTCCTCTACCATACCGGATGTAATAACTTGATAATGTAGTTCAGTGCCCATCATGAAACACTGGTTTATCTGAGATCTTCACACAACTGTTACAATCATGAATAATGGTGGAATCCATCATGTTCAGAATAAACCATAAAGGATATTGTGACCATTTATTCAGACTATGTAATACAGTAATACTATAGCTATTGTTATAAAGCCAAAGTTGTTTCACTTCTGAAACGCTGAATCTGAAGCAACGCAGAAGGTGCTCTTTAAATCCACTTCACTCCACCTTAATCGGAGTCAATATCTGTTCCACCGCCATGTCATAATGTAGAGAAGTATATCCTCACCATGTCCAAATTATTGCCCTGCATGAGGTATCTCAGCAGTGCTTATTGAGAAATCGAGTGTGTCTATACCAGGGTGACTCATGGCTATGTGCACTCATTGCATATAAAATATTTGGTTTGGTGTTAACTAGTTACATCAAGGATCCAATCAATTTATTTTACATTTTGGGATCCACCAAATATGAATCTTAAGCTGAATCACTTAGCTTCTTCATATTTGTCGCTATTGGTGTAGCCATGGGATTCAAGTTTGACATCCCAAACTTCTTCAATATCTCAAACTGTGTACTTCTGACCAGAAATATGCAGTTCTCTACACACCTCTAGTCCCCAGTAAATGCTAGGGTTTCATTCATCTCAAACTTAGAAGATGGCCATGCTACGCTCAACAATAAGGTCATCGGATTAGGAATAAATCATCAACGTAGAGGACCGGAATCAGAGACTCACCATTAACAGTGTTGTAGTAGCAAACCGGATCGACAGAATTTTTATTTGAAGCCCAAAAATCGTGTCCATCCAATCAAACAGCTATACCAAGCTCGAGTGGTTTCTTGTAGGTCCATACAAACATTCTTCTTACTGCCCCTTGAGACTCCTTCTCATGTATCTGTAGACATGAGACTCCTCATGTAACTTGTGGTTGCTCTATGTATACTTCTTCCTCAATATATCCATTGAGAAAGTTTGTCTTCCATCCATTCGATGTACTCTCCAACCCATGGTGTTGGAAATAATCATTTGGGTAAGTGTAGCTCAGGCAATAGGAGAAAATGTCTCCTCATAATCTATTCCCTCCATCTGAGAGAATCTCTAGAAAACAATATCATTTTGTACCTCTTGATGCTCCCATCAACTATGTGTTTGATCGCAAGTCCATTTTGAAGAAAAATTCCCCTCGGGTCTAAAGGATTAATATCCCACACATCATTCTTCATTATGGACCTAATATTCCTCCATCATGGCATCTCCATATTGGTGACTAGTTGCCTCCTCATATGAGAAGGTTTAGAATCATTCATATGAAGCCCATATTTGTGAAAATAACCTAATGCTCTACGGTATATTTCCTCTCGGAAGGTACCGTCTTCCTATCTCTCACTCCATCTCTTGACCGGGATGTAGATTGTGAAACACTCAGGATAACACCCCACAAATGTACCCTTTCACGAAGGGTATATCTTGTTCAACACTATAAGGTACATGAATATTATCTTTGAACACCAAATATCCACAGAGCGTCAACCTCAGGCTTCCTCGTTGAAGGCTATCCTCTCGTCTAAAGTCATTTCCTCAAGAATTGTGTTCCTAAAATACACTACATTCGCTGGATGATTCTCTTCCCATAAACCTTGATAAATGTTGATGTTCTTCCTCTGCAACCCCATTTGTTGAGGGTTGTAAGAATGTCAACTCCCTTTGTGATCCTTCATCAAACATTTCCTGAAACCGAGGTTCCCTCATGTAATATTCCCCTAAGACTCTCAAGGGTTTCCTTGTGAAACCAATAATCTTGGTTCCTTCATCTATTATCCAGTGATTACTCTTGCCAATGAAACTAGTATCTTTATACTACCATACCATCGATAGCTCAAACTAATGGCGCACATTCTTTATGACTATCTTGCAATCAACGATGCTTTATAACTTCTGCCGTTTATCCAATAGGACGACATTGTTTCCATGTCATAGTAGTACAACTATTCGATTGTAGACCAACCACTTCATAGTCTACAGCAACCTTAATGGCAATCCTAGTGCTTTATAGCTACTATGTTTTCGATGGTACACAATCACTGCTATAGTCTCCATGACCATGTTGTGAAGTTTCTCCTCTCCCGTGATGGTATTCACCAGCCACCTCACATAGGTGAACTATGACCATAGCCCTCATTCACCTAATAGCCCTCGCAACGGAAAGGCTAGTTACCAGATCCCATTCACCTATCCACCTCACACTTGAAACTGAGTCAATACTTGGCCTTGGCCAGGCATTACTCCATCAATCAACTCACTTATTCAGTGAATGAAATCCCTTGCGGAGGGTTAGTGGTGAGGAAGAGAAAAACACCTCCCCTCTTAGCGAGGGGTGGACATTCTTCCCCGATCATCGCGTCGATATTAACATCATCACCTGTGTAGTAGATATTCATGTGGATCTGCTATATATTCCAGCAACATTATAAATTGTACTTATATATGCCATCAAAATATCAGATGACTTGGCATCTCTATGGATTATACATCAATTGAACGCAAAATTTCTCACGCTAATGGCAGTTAATTATGTCGAATGACTAGAACTAAGGACCCATTTCCTCTACAAATGTTTGCTTGTGTCGTTAGCTTGACTCGACTTGTCTTCAAACCAAGATACTACCATATTTAACCAAAACTGAGCACAATTACTTGATAAATGGTTGGGCGAGTGTTATCCATTCATTGGCATCTCTATTCACGCATAAAATACTGCCATGAAATATGGCTCTTTCAGCCTGCCTCTTCCCAGTTTTAGCCTTTGGAGAGAATAGAGTTTCTTATGGACTGGCTACTCTGATCAGCGCATAGCGCCATCATCTCTACTCCAAACCTAAAATTTTGGTTTACTGCAAGAAATTTATCGACGCATATCTTTGTGTCGTTAGCTTGACTCGACTTGTCTTCAAACCAAGATACTACCATATTTAACCAAAACTGAGCACAATTACTTGATAAATGGTCGGGCAAGTGTTATCCATTCATTGGCATCTCTATTCACACATAAAAGACTGCCATGCGTCCATGGCCTCTTTCAACCATGCCTCTTATTAATTTTTGTAGCCTGGAAGAATAAGTTTCTTATGGACGGCTTCTATGATCAGCGCACCAATATCATATCTCTACTCCAAACCTTCTAAAGTTTGGTTTACTGCAGAAAGAAATTTATCGACACATATCTCATTCTACGTAGGTTTGTACATGTAGGGTTTTCCCCTCATGGGTATGCACTTGCACGGCTCCAACGTTGTTACCATCCTCTCCTCTCCATGTGATCTCTTTGGCAGATGCTCCACATAGTTAGAAATAGTCTACAATGCTCCAAACTTCACGTTGAATAGACAACTCAACTCAGTTTTATGCCACACGCTTAGCACATGCCTGGCATCAGGATTCGATCCCACATAGAATGTCTTAATCACGCGCTCTTCTCTCAAAGAAACACAGG
>SNQJ01S0195071.1:5983-17563 GCA_010110895.2 Picea sitchensis | reverse complement strand
TTACAAACTATATTTTTAAGAAGTTTCTATGAAATTAAAATTTATGTTTTTACATAAAAATATAAATTTATAAAAATAAGCTTTCACATTAACCAATAACAATTAGACTAATTAACCTTTTTATTTAATAAAAAAACTGAATGCCATAAATTGAACATCATCACACACTTCAATATGCAGATGATAAGTTGTCAAACTTGTAAGATTACAACTACTTTCAACTATACATTGGCTCAATAATTGTTAACATAATTGAACAATTATTATGATAACAATATATGTTCAAATATTGATGGGTGTGCCTCCTCCATGTGGTGTGGCCTTCGTGAGAATTGTTATGAGCGACAAAATCTTTATCTCTCTCTCTCACCCACTTATCAAAAAATAAAACACCATATTAAATCCAATCAAAGGAATGCAACACATGTTCATGCACATCTTTTCAAACAATGTCTAAACATATGATAAGTTCCCTAGATTTCCATTGTCTAGACATGGAAACCATGAAACAATTATTGGGAAAATGCGTAAACAACTATTGGAACAATAATTGTGATAATAATCTAAATTAAAACCTTGGTGGGTATGCCTCCTTCCTATGACATTTGAGAGAATTATTTTGAGCTACACAATTTTTACCCCCACACACTTATAAAAGAAACAAAATACCATATTAAATCCAGTCAAAAGCATGCAACACATATTCATGGACACCTATTCAAACAATGTCTAAACATATGAGAAGTTCCCTAAATTCTCAATATGGAAGAAAAGATAATTGTTTTTAGTTATAAAATCTTTAAATTGTCTAGGCACAGAAAAAAAAAAAGAGCTGATTACAAAATCTTTACCCTCACACAAAATTCTTACAAGAGGGTGAACCTTGTTATTTTCAAATTTATCATATATAAAAAAATTCTTATTTTAAAAACAATATAGATTTATAATGCAAATAAAATGTATGAAATCTTCATAATCTTATTTCATAAACCATGTTTCTAAGAAACTAAAATTTATATGTCTTTTTAAAAATATAAATATATAAAAATAAGCTTTCACATTAACCCATTAAGCTTTTATTTAATTAAAAACAATCTTTTATTTAATAAAAACTAAATATTATAAATTGAAAATCATCACACCCATTAACCTAAACAACATTTTATTTAAGTTATAAATTGAAAATCATCACACGCTTTAATATCTATAACCATAAATGGGCTCCCACTTCACCTAATGCGAATTGCTCAAGCTTAAAATGTGACAATGTTTAGCATATTCCTAACAAAGACAATGTAAATGTACGACAATATCTTCTTTTCCCTCGCCAATGTGCGACCCTTTCTTATCCAAAAGCTAGTCTTGAAAAAGCCAATCCTATATTGATGGCGACAATCAATAGAAATGTTTGCACCATATCTTCTCATTCACAATTGATTTTGAAAATGCAAAAGTTAAATATAAAGGTGGTTTTGAGGTTTGTGTTTTTTATGTTATTAGACCCTGTCGTAGGCATAGAGGGACTATAGCGATCAATAATTCGTTGACTACATATTAGTTTGTCCTTTGATCAGAAATATTTGCCTAATACCTATTGTTGGAGCTAGAGAATTAAAAGCATATATTTTTATATAATAAAAAGTAGCATATATGTACTAATCTGATTGGATAAGAGATTGGAGGTCTTATTGACGGCTTCGCTATTCCCAATGTTTAATATGGCAACATATCCAAACTTTTTCTCGTATACAGTCTTTTTGAATAATATATTTTTCCTATGTATTGCTTGAAGGTGGATTAATGCTAGCATTTGTTCAAATGTTTGTGTTAGCATTTTCTGCTAGATTAATATATCCGTAAGTTTTTATTTGTACCAATCATATTGAAATGTTTTGATATCCAAGCTTTATAGTGATTGAGAATTCCAAAGTTTATAACGCCCTTGCCGCATGTTTTTGTATTGAAATGTATTGACACTTATTTCGAGACGCATCAATAGGCCTGCCATCTTAAATGTTTACATGACACAAGGTCCTCCAACAGGCCTGACATCTTAAATGTTTGCATACCGCGAGGTCCTTAGACAACCTGACAACCTTAAATGTTTATCTAAATACGCTTCTCGGAGTACATTTTTCCTCGAAAATTTCCATACAATGTTACAGTGAATTGGTACAGTGTTGTTGTCCACTGCCAGTTGAATAACCATTGTATGTTTCATCCCTCTTCTACCTTTGCAATGCAATTTCATCATCGTTGAAGCTAAATACATTGTTTACTGGTTTGGTGAGAGCTTCTTCTTCGCTAATTCATCAGTTGTTGGTTGTTGTTGTTGTTTCGTTCTCGATTCGACTTGCGCTTCTACATTTCGTTGTTTCAGAGTAAGTTTCCATGCCATAGTTTCATTTTCTATTCCTTGTTTGTTGTTCAGTGCTTGCATTTTGCAAGTAAGAGTGTTTGCTTATTTGTAGTGGCATGGTCGTCATATGTTTTCGGTTCCTTCTGTGCTTCGACTGCAATTTCGTAATCGTTGGAGATACATATGTTGTTTATTGGCTCGATTGTTCTTGCTGGTTCGTTGGTTCGTGGTTTGTTACTTCTGTTTGTTTGGATCAGGTTTATGCTTTGGGGCCCTGGGGGTGCAGTTCGGCCTGTTCGTGCTTTCTCGCTGGTTTGGTTCTCTACACATTTTATTTTATTTGAGTCGGTCTTGCAGGGTTGGGGTCCAGTGCTGGTGGTTGGAGTTTTTTTTTTTTGGGATTATTATTGATTTTTGGGGCACTTTACGGTGTTCATCCCCTGCACCCACGAGTTGACATGCAGTTGTGTTATTTGCTCTGTCTACCAAGGTCAATATCTATTCTGCTATGATATTTTGCTGGTGCTTTAGTGTTGGCATGAAATAAAATAGTTGCATGCAAGATTATTGGAGGATTACATGTGAAATTGCAATATCCGCTGTTTTTTTGTTAGAATAAAGCATATGCATGGTAAATTTATAAACCATGTATGGTCAGATGTGCCCATATGACATTACATGTTCTTTCTCCTCTACACAGACTGGTGTGCACACATTACAATTTGTGTTGTAATTGAGCTATGATATGTACAACAAAGATTTTGCAAGATTATATTTCGATGTCTGGAAGCATGTCTGGGTAGTTTGCCACGGAAAACCAAAAACTTGTATCATGGGCACAATAGTCTGTGTAGAGGATAAAGAACATGTATTTCCATCGATGGAAGCATATCTGGATAATTTGCCATGGAAAACTAGAAATCGTTTAGCTACGACCATGCAATTTCGTAATATTTTGTGGCTTGTAATATATTTTGGGCAAGGCAAAAAAATTACACGTTTACATCTATGGATGGAGAAGCGCAAAGGTTCATGTTTCTGCCTATATTCTATACTGTTCGTTGAGTCTCTTTTACTCTATGTACATATTGCTTGTTCTCCGGTGCATACCAACTTCCATTCATGTTTGTTAGTTGTAGTGTGTGCATTCCCACATTCAAACAAACAGAATAGCTGGAGAAAACGACAGAGTCTTGACTACATCGGTTGAAGAGGATATAGAAAGGTGCATGTTTGTACTGTTATTTCATATTGCGTTGTTTTGTATTTCATTTATTGTCTGTATATGTGTTCACTTAGTTTATTATATGTACATGTTGCGTGCCTTCCTACATGGTAACTTATGTTCATTACACGCCTTCCTGCATACTAACATGCTTCGTGTCTATTGTGTTTTCGCTGCATTGCTACATTTAAACAAATAAAGTGGTTGGAGATGATGATGGGATCTTTTGCGGGTAAATAGCCCAGTTTCTCTTTCTTTTACATGTTTGTGTTCATTATAAGTTATCTTCAAAACATGCCTTCCTGCATACTAACCTACTTCATGTCCATTGTGTTTTCATTGCATTGCTGCATTTAAACAAACATAATGGCTGGAGAGGACGATGGACTCTTTGGTGGGTAAATAGACCTGTTTCTCTTTCTTTTAGATGTATGTCTTCATACTAACTTTCCTTCTTTTCCATTGCATATTCGACATTGCTGCCTTGGAAAAAACAGGTTGCTTGGACATGAAGATGAATTTTTTTGTGCAACAACAGAGGGTTCTGTGGTACAATCTTCTAAAAGGTATACCAACCATGCTGGTAAATTAAATATACAAACTGAGTGGGGGCATATAATATTAGACTTGAAAACGATGGCTTTGCAACAATGGGCCTTTCTGCCCTCCCTATTTCTACTTTTTCCATTTTCTATTATCCCTTTTGTTTTCTAATTTATCTACTTAGTGTTCTTTCCGAAAATGACTTGGTGCGCCGGTTGGCAGACTAACGGTTTCACATCTATGGTCGTGCTTCTACCTTATTCCATAGTTACCCACTTTGTCGATTGCGAGTGCCGGGCTGGTAGGTTCAAGATTGCTTCCTTGGCAGGTTCAAAAAATGTCACGAGGTCTAGAGTTGTAACATCCAAAGTACTATCAATAGAGGGCTTGAACAACCGTCGAACTAGACAAGTGTTCGACGGGGACATATTGGTCGTCTATAGCACCTACTTGGACAAGGAAAAAAAAAGTAGATCCATTATGCGTGCTGACATGACAGATAAGGAGGCCATGATGATAGTGACACTAACTATTCCTCCACAACTTGTCCAGAAACATGCAGAAAAGATATTGTCGTGTAATGGGATTTCCATTACAAATTTTAATATATTTCCCAAAACAGTATATGACCGTGGTGATTGTGATCGAATTATTTCGCTCAACAAAACAAGTATTGTGGAAAAACGTTGTTTATTTAGAATATCATTTTGTCCCGGACTCGACTATCAGCCAGCTTGCATAGAGCACTGACATTTATCCAATCAGAATGATTGTCGCAACTGTCACACTAGCGAGAAAACTTGGCTCACAACACATTCTCCATATAAAGGATGGAGAGTAGGACAATTACAAGACAATGGTACCACTTTTCATATTCAGTTTTGTCCTTTATTTTTACATGTGCATGTATATCAGGTAAGTTACTCAAATATTGCACTATTCCATGTTGCAGCTGCACTTGTTCGATACATATTCAAATTTGTTTTCGTCAATGGAGCATCATGTGCATAAAGGGCAGATTCCACTTATGCTCTTCAAAAATATAACAAAGAAAATGGATGTTAGAGAAATGATCTTTCGGGCAACCCAGGCAACGTTTGTAATAGAGTTGCGAGCAAATATAGTAGAGGATTTGAAGAAAATAGCTAGCTCTACAACTATTGTGCATATACATCCACAAAATCATCCTCACTTTGCTTATAGAAATAGCCTTGAACAAATTTCTGCAGCCTGTTTTATTTATTTTTTTATTTTTTTAAGGGGAGGGGGGGTGCAGTTGTGTATTATATTGTTCAATGTATTAATTCCTATGCTTTCATTTCCAGGTTGAAGGTGTTTTAGATGCAACCAATGTGTAATCAACCCCCTTTGAACCTGTATGTGCAAGATGCAACTCTCCTGCTTCTACCTCCGCTTTGATAAGTGATGATACGATTGATCGTTTGTGATGCGGTGAAAAATGTCCATATATATATGGACATTGCGTCAATGTTGTCATCTGAACTGTGGACAACACAACCGTGCATTGTATGGTTAGGCAACCTCTATTAGAAAATGTGCTTCCTAAGTTGGCAAAGTTGTCGTATGAAACGTATCTACAGAAAAAGGCAAGCAATGTCTACATGCTGCGGGACCTTAGGATACACAACAAATTCACCTTAAATGAGGACAATGCAATTTTGCATATCAACTGAAGAAAGGAAAAAAAAAATATCAAACTTTGTCAGGAAATGAAAATACCTCATGTGTCTCTGTAATATTTCTTCAACATCCAGATGAATGTTCGTCGGACTCGACTAGTTGGGATTGCACGCACATAACATTGTTCAGTCCAAAAAATGGGAAGCATGGCAATAAACCCCATATATCCCATGGCCCCAGTTATTTTCTACTGGGAACATATAACATATGCAAGAGAAAACGAATGCGGTTACGTCTTTTCTTTGTATATCAAATTGTTTGGTGCAAAGGTGGATGCGTCCTGCTCTATGGAACCTTGTGGGAACTTGCTTGCGGCCTGTTTGAAGTTTAGTTGGTTCTTGGTTGTGTGCTTCATCTGCCAATTTGTATATCGCAGAACTTCGACTGTTGTTTGGAGGACACTGAACAATAGAATTGAATTTTTTAGCCAACTAGCCCGCAAATCCGCCTGATAATTTCTATGGCGATGTGACGCAAATGTAGTATGTGGCTTGTTTTGGTAGTTTTCCTTGATCGATGAACTTGGTAAAATTAATTTCTTGGAATAATTTGAAATCAACGAATATATACTGTGCGAAGTGCAATTGTGCTATCATATCATCAAGAGGCCCTTAAAATTCAAATTGGTCGTTGTTTTAGTATTTTTGCTTAATCCATGAACTTGGTAAAATTAATCTCTTGGAATAATTTGAAATCAACGAATATATACTGTGCGAAGTGCAATTGTGATATCATATCAAAAAGAGGCCCTTAAAATTCAAATTGGTCCTTGTTATGCTTGCGGTGATATATTTTTAAAAAACTTTCTTTTGTTTCCTTCTTTTTAAAAAAAATAAGCGATTTAACATCCTTTGATAATTTTATGTAATTCAATTGTACAATATCAGTATTTAATATTAATAATTTAGTATTTTAAAATAATGTTTTTAGATAATGTTGGATAGGATGACCATCCGTAAACAATTGGAATGTTGAGCCTGCTAGTCCTGGAGTCCTTCTGTCAATTTGTATGTCGCGGAACTCCGAGTGTTGTTTGGAGGACATGGGACAATAGAAGTGCAATGTTGAGCCAGAGAGCCCGCAAGTTCGCCTGTTAATTTGTATATTGCGGAAGTCTGGGTGCTATTTGTAGGACACAGAACAATAGAGGCTCAATTTTGAGCCAGCCAAGCTGAGAACCCACGATCCAAAAAGTGGCTAAGTATGGAATGAAGTATCCGTGCATGCTCTATAAAATATCATGTCCATTCTTTATAAAAGTACATGTTTACTATGCATTTCTCGTTTGTCGGAAAATTTGTAGGTGCGGAAGTTGGCGAATGCACGTGTTCAGATTTCCACTTACTTTTATATCACTAGCCCGACCAAATTTTACAAACTTTCTTGTCTAATTAAATTCTGCAATATCAATATTTAATATTAATAATTTAGTGTTGAAAATAATGTTTTTAGATCATGTTAGATAGTTGATAGGGATTACCATCCGTGAAAAATGGAAATCTTGAACCCGCCAACACTGGAGTCCATTTGTAAATTTGTATATCGCAGAACTTTGAGTGTTGTTTAGAGGACATAGAACAATATAAGTGCAAGGTTGAGCGAGCCAGCTCACAGGTCCACTTATCAATTTGTATATCGCGTAATTGTGGGTGCTATTTGTAGGACTCAAAATAATAGAGGCCCAATTTTCAGCCCCCCAGCCCGAGAACCTGCGATCCAAAAAGTGGCCAAGTATGGAATGCGGGATCCGTACATGATCTATAAAAAATTCATGTCCATACTTTATAAGAGTACATACTTAGTATGTATTACTCGTTTTTCGGAAAACTTTTAGGTGCAAAAGTTGGTGGATTCACGACTTCAGATTTCACTTACTTTTATATCACCATCTTGACCGACCGCTTCCCCGTTTGATATTGTAATAAATGAATATAAACTGGCCCAAGTCCAAATGTGCTATGACATCAACATGAGGGCCTTAAAATTCAAATAGCTCGCAAGTCCGCTTGTCAATTTGTATATCGCAGAAATGTGGGTGCTATTTGTAGGGCACAGAACAATAAAGGCCCAATTTTGAACCCGCCAGGCTGAAAACCCGCAATCTAAATAGTGGCTAAGTATGGAATGAGGGATCCGTACATGTTCGATAAAATCTCATGTCCATATTTTTTAGAAGTACATCTTTAGTATGTATTACTCGTTTCCTCCGAATGTTGTTTCGAATACATGGAACAATAGAACTGCAATGTTGAGCGAGCCAGTCCGGAAGTTTGCCTGTCAATTTGTATATTGCAGGACTCTGGGTGCTATTTGTAGGATACAGACCAATAGAGGCCCAGTTTTGAGCCCGCCAAACCGAGAACCCGTGATCGAAAAACTGGCCAAGTATGGAATGCGAGATTCATGCAAGCTCTATAAAAACCTCAAGTCCATACCTTATAAGAGTACATACTTAGTATGTATTACTCATTTTTCAGAAAACTTATAGCTACGGAAGTTGGGGGATTCACGACTTCAGATTTCAATTACTTTTATATCACCAGCCCGATCGATCGCTTCTCCGTTTGATATTGTAAGAAATGAATATAAACTGGCCCAAGTCTAATTGTGCTAATACATCGACACAAGGCCCTTAAAATTCAAATAGTCTGCAAGTCTTCTTGTCAATTTGTATATCGCAGAACTCTAGGTGCTATTTGTAGGGCACAAAACAACAAAGGCCCAATTTTGAGCCCACCAGCCTGAGAACCCGCAATCCAAAAAGTGGTTAAGTATTGAATGAGGGATGCGTACATGCTCTATAAAATCTCATGCCCATACTTTATAAAAGTGCATATTTGGTATGTATAACTCGTTTCTTGCGAATTTTTCTAGGTGCGGAACTTGACGGATACACGTGTTCAGATTTCCACCCATTTTTATATCAGTAGCTTAACCGACCTCTTGCCCGTTTCATATTATACAAAATTTTTGGAACGCAAGTTTCCGAATATGCGGGTTTTTCTTTGAAATAAGATATTTCACATCCTTTTATAATTTTATATAATTAAATTGTACAATATGAATATTTAATATTAATACTTTAGTTTTGAAAATAATATTTTTAGGTAGTGTTAGATAGTTGATCGGGATCAACATCCGTAAACAATCGCAAGGTTGAGCCCGCCAGCCCTAGAGTCCATCTGTAAATTTGTATATGGCGGAACTCCGAGTGTTGTTTGAATGACACAAAACAATAGAAATGCAATGTTGAGCGAGCCGGGCAACAAGTCCGCCTGTCAATTTGTATATCACGGAACTCTTTGTTGCTATTTGTAGGTCACTGAAAAATAGAGGCCCAGTTTTGAGCCCACTAGCCTGAGAACCCGCGATCCAAAGATTGGCTTAAGTATGGAATGCGGGAATAGTACATGCTCTATAAAATCTCATGTTCGTACTTTCTAAAAGTAGATTTTATGTATTACTCATTTTTTTCGAAAAATTTCTTGGTAAGGAAGTTGGCAGATTCACGTATTTAGATTTCACTTACTTTTATATCACCAACCCAACCGACCAACGACTTCCCCATCTCATATTGTACAAATCTCCTTGTTTAATTAAATTGTACAGTATCAATATTTAATATTAATAATTTAGTATTCAAAATAATGTTTTTAGATAATGTTAAATACTTAATAGGGATTAGCATCCGTAAACAATGGCACTCTCAAAGCCGCCAGCCCTGGAGTCCGTCTGTCAATTTGTATATCGTGGAACTATGAGTACTGTTTGTATGAAACAAAACAAAAGGAGTGCAATGTTGACTGAGCTAGCCCGCAGGTCCGCTAGCCAATTTGTATATTGCGGAATTCTGGATGCTATTTGTAGACCACGGAACAATGGATGCCCAATTTAGAGCCTGCCAGTTCGAGAACCCACGATCCAAAAAGTGGCCAAGTATGGAATACGAGATCCATACATGCTCTATAATATATCATGTTCATACTTTATAGTACATATTTAGTGTGTATTACTTGTTTTTCAAAAAATTTCTAGTTTCTCTTTTCTCTCTGCTTTCCCTTTTTGAATCATGGGTTCCTACATAGGTGGGTTTAACATTGCGTTTCCATTGTTCCGCCGCGTGCAACTAGCACCCATACTTCTGCAATTTACAAATTAGCAAACAAACCCCCCTTCATCTCGTATGCTTTCAATTTCTGTTTACTTGGTCCTTTTTCCCAATGTCTCATGCTTTTATATACAGAACCCAAAGCTCAAAAATACACAAATTGCCCTCTTGCCATTGTGCTTCCATTGTTCCCCTACGCACAAACAACAACCGAAATTATGCAACATACAAATTGACGACCGATATTTGTCACTGAGATGCAATATGACCATCGACCCTTCACGTCTCCTGGGTATATCTTCTGCCATTTTTCTTTTGTAACCCGCCCGACCGCTTTCCATACTTAGGTATTTCTTGGAATCGGTTTCACGTGTTGGCGGGTGCACGAAATGTACAATACTTCGTCGCAATTCTCCATCACCAATGCCTTCGTACTTGTTTCCAAATATCTAGTACTTAATATTTAATGCTAGTAGTTCATCCTGCAGGAACCGTTAAGATTTCCATTAATGTCCGAAAATCCGGAGAAGATTTTTCATTACTACGAATTAAACTAATATTTGCACAGAAGTATGTTATCCTTTCCAAGTATTCATTTCAAACATGATGCAATCCTCTTTTGTGAGCCGACGGGTTGGCGCCTTTAAGAAATTTCTAATTCTTAATATCTCTTTGCCGTCACTGCGACCTTCACACTTTTTTCTAATTATGAAATTAGGGAGCTGTAATGGTGACAACTCATTCCGCACGAACCCTGGATATTTTCATTGATCAACGAAAGGCTCGAGGAGATATTTCATTGATACGCATTAAACCATAATTTGCGGAGGGTTATATTATCCCTCCCCGATTTTAATTTTAAACATCGTCTCGAGCAAACAAAAATTGTCGTTAGCTTGTGGAAGCAGTTCTGTCTAGATACAGTAAACACATTCAGGCATAATGGCCAGAGGTTCCACTATTCCAAGGCATATTCTTACTGCTCATCTCCCCTTGCCCAGGAGCAAAACGAGATTGTCCCTTGGTACACCGAGAGATATATTTCAATCCAAATAATTCCAAGGCAACCTTGCTTGCTCAGAGAACATGCCGAATTGCATTCATGGCTGGTGCAGAGGTTGATGTCATTGATTCTGAGCCAGAAGAAGATGATATGATGGCCAATGATACGACAATGGATGATGGCAATGTAGAGACTCTTCCCACTCCTGCGCCCAAATTGAAATCAACCATAATGAGAAAAAATTCCCGGATCAATGATGGCGGTCCTGAAAACACCAAAAGGAGTTTCAGAAAAGAAATCGATGCTGAATGCAATAAATGCTTTGTAGCATGAAAGTAGGAATTCCAGAGTTCCAAATTAGTCTGTTTTGGGCGGACGAGTTTCACTGTAAAGAAATGATATGTTGATGCTCCTAGAGATATGTTTCAAGAAAAAAAGTTATTCACTTGTGGGACTACTATCCTGTTTTCTGGATATAAAATTAACATCTTCGGGAACCAGGTCCAAAACTCTCACTGCTGCAAGGCATTTTTCTACTAGTCATCTCCTTCCACCCAGAATGGACTAATTTGGGCCTCTGAAATTGCACGTGCAACCTGTGTCCCTGGATTTTTTTCGACTATGCAAAGGCGGTTTCAGTT
>SNQJ01S0195070.1:0-17123 GCA_010110895.2 Picea sitchensis | reverse complement strand
CAGTGTATTCAGGTGGCTATGCTATATCGTGACGGCATGGATCCACAGTGTATGATTGGTGGCCATGAACTTTGTTTATGATGTCATCAATCTATGATCTGAGCATGGGAATGCCTACCTCAGAAGAGATACGTATGATATTCTACCGGTGCTTGGATGTTTGCAGGTTTTCGATTAGGTGCACTCTTGGTTCTTGACACACACATCCAGCTTACAAAGTCTATCGACTGTCACTAATTCCACTCTCAGACTTTGGGGGGCATTCTGTTATCCACAAGTTTGGTCATCGTGATGATGTTATGATGATGGAAAATCAAGCTCTTCACTAAGAACAATTTCCTGAGAAAAGTTACATTTGTCTGCTTCCATAAATCATGCTTTTAAGGGATGTTCGCAGGCTACCTATATATTTGCCTGCGAGAATGCCTGATTCTCGCAGGCTGCATTAAGCTAGGGTGTGAAGGGTTCACACTGTACCTAACTGTCAGGGTGCGAACATGTTCCAAAGGAAGGAAAAAGATAAAAATCTCGAATCTTCTAGAAGGGAATCTTCTAGAAACATGAGTTGGCTTTGAATGGTTGTTCAGGTGCTGGCATTCCAGATATCTTGGGATCATTTCCTATCCAAGTAACTAAATTATCTTCTCCTATATATTGAGTAGATTTCTCATGAAAAGGTTAGAGAAGCAAACTAGCAAGAGATTGATTAGAGAATTATTGATAGCCTGTATGAAGGACTGATGCTACAACAACTAGAGACAACAACAAGGTCATCAAAAGTGGTTGATTTTCTTCATGCATGAGAAAGTGTGTGTGTCATAGCTAGGATCCATCAAAAGGAGATCTACAACATCAAGGCTTAGGTTGTAATTTTCACTTTCAATTAATTCAATACAGTAATATGTCCCTTTCCCATAAAGATGATGTCACTTTATTACGTAATTCCTTGATCATATGTATAGACTAGCTATTGAATATATTAATCTGCCTTTACTTCGATTGGTTTGTACTGTTGTGATTTGAACGACGCAAGAGAATTGGAGAAAAGCTTGGAACAACAGAGACCTAAGGAAAGCGTTCACAAGGTATGTCCATGATCCTTATCTCTTAGTTCATTCAATCGACTAGATCTAGGGAAAGTGTATTATTCTGTCCTGTTTTGTTCTAGATCCAGGTGGATCTAGGGAGATCGGTTTGTGTCCGCACTTACGAATTAATCCTGAAACAGTCATGGATATTGTGGTGGCTGATGTCCCCCCTAATTTTGGGATGCTATTGTCAAGATCTTGGATCAAGAGACTAAGGGGAGCTTTGTAGATTGACCTTTCATATGCCACTATTCCTATATTTGGAGGAGATCACAAAAGGCTTTATAGGGAAGCACAACTAGATTACATGATCAGTGATAAAGATAATCCTACAAACCACCCCATTTTTGCAGTTGATATTGATTAGGATCCAATATTTTACAGCTCACTGATGCTCCTCAATCAACTATTGAAATAAAAAAACAACCCATTAAAAATTGTGAGATACCTCCTCAAAATACCCCAGTGTGGAAGATTTTTTTTAATGGAGCCTCTTCTAAAGAAAGTGTTGGTGCTAGAGCTGTATTTATTTCCCCAACTCAAGAAATCGTATCTTTGTCTTATAAACTAGAATTTGAAACTACAGATAATGTAGCAGAGTATGAGGCTCTTGTTTTGGGTTTGAGGGCTGTTAAAGATATGAAGATAGAAGAGTTAGCAGTGTTTGGAGATGTTGACCTACTTGTAGATCAAGTTAAAAATATGTATCAAGATAAACACCCTAGGTTAAGGACTTACATAAATGAAGCTTGGGATCTTATTGATAATTTCTTCTCAGCTTTTAATATATCTTTTGTTCCAAGAGAAGAAAATACTATGGCAGATTGTTTGGTTTTTTCTACAAGTAATTTTAAAATTCCTTTCCCCCCCAAGCTCAAATATGATGTGGAAGTGAAGTATAGACCCTATTTACTTGACAATGTGAACAATTGGAAGTTATTTGAGGATGATCTTGAGATTAAGAGATTTCTGGAAACTTTTGAAGAGTTTTTTTCTCTTCATATTTATCAAGATCATGATGATACCAAAATCCCTCATGATGATATTTTCCTCAATGAAATTGTAGACCACAAGATTGTTCAATTGCCCAGTAACCATATTCCAAAAAAATTAGTTCCTTTGGAGATATTATTTGACAGAAATGATGTTGATGTGAAGGTTAAAGGTTCAAGTGAAGAAGCTGTTGTGACATAATACAACTTAGGTAGAGAGGAAAATCCAAAATATGTAAAAATTTCTAGCAGTTTATCAAAAGATCAAAGGGATGAGTATGTTAAGCTATTAAAGGAGTTTTATGATGTATTTTCTTGGAAATGTGAAGATATACAAACTTATGACACAAGAATCATTGAACATAAGATCCATTTGAAAGAGGATACCAAGACATTTAGGTAGAAACTTAGACAGATAAATCCCATGTTGCTTCGTATTATGGAAAAGGGATTTAAGAAGCTGCTTGATGCCAAGATCATCATACCTTTAAGGTATTTTGATTTGGTGGCTAACTTGGTCCCTATGAGGAAAAAGAATGGTCAAATCAGACTTTGTGTTGATTTCAGAAATTTGAACAGAAGTTCCAAGAAAGATAATTACCCCTTGCCAAAGATGGAGCATATTTTGCAAAGGGTAACTGGTTTAAAAAGGATGTCTATGATTAATGGCTTCTCAGGCTACAATCAGATATTTGTCCTACCTGAAGATAGAGATAAGACAACTTTCACTACTCCTTGGGGCACATTCATGTATGATAAAATTCCCTTTGGACTAATGAATGCAGAAGCAACCTTTCAATGAGCAATGGATATTTCCTTTATTGGGGAGAAGGAAAAATTTGTCGTCATATGTCTGGATGAAATTACAGTATTCTCAACATCTGATAAGGAACATTATCATCATTGAAGAAGGTTTTTCTAAAGTGTATAAATTTTGGGCTCTCTCTCAATCCTAAGAAGTCTTTGTTTGCTATGAAAGAAGGCAAGTTTTTGGGACACATTGTATCAAAAGAAGGGGTAAGGATTGATCCAATTAGAGTAGAGGCCATCCAGACTCTATCTCTTCCTAGATCCAAGAATTAGATCCATTCTTTCTTGGGTAAAATAATTTTTTTGAAAAGATTCATCTCTAACTTTGTTGAATTGGTTAAGTACATCACATCTATGCTTATAAAGGGGAATGAGGTGAAATGGACTGTTGAAGCTCGAAACACTTTTGACCAAATCAAATAAGAATTGACTGAAGCACCCTTTCTCATCAGCCCTGATTATTCAAAGGAATTTATGATATTCTCTTTTTCCTCACATGACACATTGGTTGTTTTCCTTCTTCATAAAAACACGGATGGGATGGAGAAACCTATTTCTTTTTTCAGTAGAGAATTGAGGGATGCAGATATGAGGTATGGAATTATGGAGAAGAAGTCTTATGCTTTGGTTAAATCCCTTAAATCCTTTACAGTATACATTTTGCATTCCAATATTATTCCTATGTCCCATCATCCTCAGTGAAAGAAATACTTATCCAACCTGACATAGATGGAAAGAGGAGCAAGTTGATTTCCAAAATCCTAGAGTTTGACCTTGAAATGAGGCCTACTAAGTTGGTAAAAGGGAAAGGTTTATCTAGATTACTGGATGAATCAAATTGAAAAGCACAGGGGGTTAATTTCATGAGCCTAAACTTTAAAAATCAGCAAACTGATATCTCTGCTAAAATCTATCATATCAGTACCAACATGGAAAAATGCACTTGGTACAAAGACATCATTTTTTTTCTGCAAACGTTGCATTCCCCTGATGGTTTGGTGAAGAACAAGGTGAGATATTTGAAACTAAAAGAAATCAAATATTTTCTCATTGATCACATATTGTATTGGAAATACCCTCTAGGATTTCTCTTGAGATTTCTAGATCCATAGGAGGCTCAAAAGGCCATGACTAATTTTCATGATAGATTATGTGGGGGTCATCACTTTTGGAGAAACACAACATATAATATCCCCAAAGATGGGTATTTTTTGCCTAGACATTTTACTAATGTTTGTGAAAATATTAGGGCCTGTGACAAATGTCAGAAAATTTCAGGAAAGCAATAGCTGGAATATTTTCCACTGAAGCCTGTGGTGGTTTCTAGTCCTTTCCAGCAGTGGGGACTTGACTTCGCTAGGGAAATTCATCCAACATCAAGTTGTCAATACCGGTGGATTTTGAATGCAACTGACTATTACACCAAGTGGATAGAATCCATTCCTACAAGGAGTGACTCACACACAGTAATAATTAGTTTTCTTGAGGATATCATGTCAAGATTTGGTTGTCCAAGCAAGATTGTTACTGATAATGATGCCTCTTTTAAAGTTGAACCATTGGTGAAATTTTGTGAGAAATATGGGATTCAACTAGTTCATTCTATTCCTTATTAACGCCAAGGCAATGGTTTAGCAAAATTCTCTAACAAGATCGTTGTAAAGATCATCAAGAAGTTAATGGCGGACAGCAAGAAAGCATGGGACTCAAAGCTGAAATTTACCTTATGGGTTGATAGATTTACTACAAAGAGATCACTTGGTATTTCCCCCTTTCATATTGTATATGGGATTGAAGTTATTTTTCCTACTCAATTTTCCTTTCCTGTGGCAAAGTTCCTTTGAGATCAACAAGGAGAACTAGATGATATGGTCAAAAGGATACAACAACTAGTAGAAGTACAATAGACCAGGGAGTAGCTCCTTGATAAAGCATAGAGCCATAAATAGAAGATCAAACAAGATTTTGATAAAAAGGTAAAAAAAGAATATTTCTAGTTGGGAGATCTGGTGCTCAAGTGGGTTGTAGCTAAGAAAGACAAAGGAAAAAATGGTAAATTCGAAGCCTTGTGGATTGGTCCTTTCAATATTTTTGAAGTTTTCCAAAATAATACTTATAAATTTAAGAACTTGGAGGATTCTGAAGTTTTTGGTGGATCTGTTAATGGTCACTTTCTGAAGAAGTGTTTTTCTTGAGCCATGAGTGGTTGTCCCATCCATTGTAAATATCATTTTTTGTTTTTCTTTATATTTGAATAAATGACCCCATAGCCCTAGGATAAGACATTGAAGTTGCTTGTTCTTGGCATCTCATAGTGTAATATCCCTGGGACGAACCCAATTTTAAATGTAAAATGAAAATGTACTTAAGATGGTGAGTTGTTTGATATCATTTTTGTATGCACCTTCCATGGTATAGTGAGTGCATGTACTATGCAGTAAATTGATGAAGTGTGCACATTGCAAGATACTGCAGGCAACAACTTAAGTGCGCATGATCTTGAGGCCAAGGATCCTTTGTGTATATGTTGTGTTTTATAGGCTGGTGAGCCAATTATTATAAACTAGGAGGCTAATGTTTGTATTAGGCTAGTGTGCCTATTTTTGTATATGTCTCACCATTAATATAAAATACATCCTTGTGCGCAAATCGACCACGATAAGATAGTATGGGGGACTAAAATCCACTAGATAGGGAAAGGGGGGGGGCTAAAATTTAAGGAATACTATATTAATATTTGTTAAAGTATAAAGTAAGGAATTTTTTTTTATCCTAAGCTCTAAAGATGGGGATAAGTGGGACAAAGTAGCTCCCAACATGAAAAGTGTCAAGTTGGGGACATGCATACATATAGTTTGGACTTAGTTCATTTCCCATCATTCCTTCCATCATTTGGTCATTCAGTCAATCACTCCATCATCATTCACAAACTCATTGAGATATCCTTTGTACCTTCCTATCACTGTACCTGAACTTGTATCTGTATCCATACCTATTTGTGTAGCTAGTTATCTTGGGAGTTGGACTGAAGAAGTGGGTTATTAGGCCCATGGGATATTTAAGAGGAATATTGTCAGGTTCATGATCAATTTCTCTCTGGGTGAGAGAATTTCTAGTAATTGATTTTCTGAAGGTGCTAAACTACATCTATAGGGCTCTGAGACTTCCTGTCTGACCTGTTGTTGAAGCCTGGAAAGGAAGTGGGGCAGCCGAAGGACTGTTGAGCAGAGAAGGGGAACAGTTCCTAGGTGGGACAGGAATGTGGGGAATGAGGTACTATAGGCTATTAGTTTGATTTCGAACCTGTGACAGATTCATTCTTGTCTATGATCCATTAGCCTGGTTAGGAATCCCTTTACCCAGGTGGAGTTTAGTTCCAACTCGGGGGTGACCCACTGCTGAGAGTGATGAGTAGTGTGGTGTAAGGCTAGGAGGTTTGTGGAAGGTATGCATGCAGTTTGTGATATTCTTACCAAAATAAGTGTCAACAGTGTGATAAATTTACATGCTGCATTATTATTTACGTGTTTACTTTTATGGGTTTATCCAATGTGTGGCTATAACTGTCTTTATATTTATGGGTATTTCCTGTATATGATACATGTATATGTTTATTGTTATTTCAGTAAGAATCCATGTAATTACATAATGAATTTGTCTGTTTACGTTTTATATATAAAGTTCCGCAATAGTTCTGTGTGTATATGTTTTAATTGCATGCAGTTTGAAAAATTTATGTGGCATAGCTCAGTTGGATACTTGGTATGTTACAATATGTTGAGAAGAGAATAAAAACATTTTATGGAGTAGCATGGCTTGACATGGGTGGTCAGGTATGTTACACACAGGGAGCATGCCATCCCCTATGGAGCCAATTCAACCATAGGTTTTGGTTTTTATCCTTAGTATGGTTTAGGTTTTACTTTTGACCGCCCCTTGTAGTCTTCTTAGGTCTTAGCACAAATAAATTAAGGTTAAGGTTGGCCCAAACCTTTGGTTTATATTTTCAAGTTATCAAAAGATTAGATAGCCATCACGATCATCCTTATGCCACCACTACTCTGACATGTCACCACTTCCACTATGCACTTAAACCCCTCCACTTTGTCCCTCTACTCATTAGAAGGTCAAATCAAATTCGTTTTAGTATGCTACCATATCATCAGGACATTTCGTAGCACAAATGAAGTACATCTTCCCTCATTACCATTGTTTCACTTATGAGGATTATGTCAGCCTATCTCCTTGTTTTCATCATCCATGATTTAAAGGAAATAATCTGGGATTTAGTCATTTAAGTTTGTTCTAACTGTTTTCTCAAGATTTCAAAATTTCTCCTAGCTTGGCGCTACAAAAACTGTTGATTTCAGACAAGCGTTGTGGAATTTTATGCATATTGGTTGGCGAAGGGGAATTGGAGGTTATACATGTTGCATGGGGGTTTTGTCCAATATGAATCCTATTAAATTTTAAGCTACAGTCTCCAGGTACTCCATGAGCTATTTCAAGCTTTGTTAAAGACCAGTTACATGTTGTGCTTGTATTTCCTTTCCTGGACGATGTCAATTGATGATACACATTACCAAATTTCCCCATTTTACCTTTTCTATCACCAATTCTTAGCTAGCTATAGTGTTTTCATCTTCTTTTACTATAATCGATCAAACCTTGATGTCAAAGCCATTGTGCCTATCTCTTTCTTGGCCTTTTCTATTTGTACTGTGGAATCTGCTGCAGATTATGCTGCAAATACCCTATTTTGGTGATGCAAGCATGTACATCAAACTCAACACCATTATCCTCCTATCACACAAACTGTACCAACTGATTACCTTTAAAATTTCAATTTTTATTTCAAGTCTAAAGTCTGTCTGCATTGGAAATTGACAATATCCTTGATGTTTAAGTTGTGATGACCTTGCAAATGATGGTGAAGTGTTAACTTAAAATTTTGGCAGCTTCTTTATCCTTTCATATCTATCTTTCCTAAAGGGTTTTCTTCCATTTTCTAACCATCAAATTCTCTTTCATAAGCTCATAGATCAAATAGGAAGGAAGACTCTAAATCTTTAAAAGAAACCAACTTTGAAAAAGACTATCCATCCAAACCCTAAGACCTTTGTCCTTTTGTTTTTCCTCTTACATATCTCAGATTGTGGTATTAGTTTTCCTCCTATAAAAACAAATGGATACACCACAACAGAAGAAGGCTCACAAGGTTGGGGAAATAGTCAGGACCATGCCCTATGACATGCAACTATTTGATGTTGAACCTTTGATCAAAGAGGTCTTCCAACGAGTTGGATGCTTCATTTTCTCTCAAAAAATCCAGAGGGGGCACCTTGAGGTAGCCAAAGAGTTTTCCTTAAATTTTGATGGAATCAAAACTAAGGTGGGAAATATTGAAATAGAGGTATCTGAAGCAACCATTGCAACAACTACTGAGATACCAAACACTGGTGAAAGATTGTTTAAATCCATGAATCTTAATGCAACCTTCTCTAAAGAGTTTCTTAAACCAGAATTTCAGGGAGCTAACCTATCAAATGGAGTGCCTAGGTGCCACTTGGTTGAGGGATTTGACAATATTTTAAGGGTGATCCAGATATATTTTACCTATGAGGGAAGATTCAATATGATTTACCAATACCACATTAGACTTTTGCTACACTTCACAAGAAAAGACCTCGTGAACCTCCCTTTCTATTTGTTTAGTAGTATTGGGAAAGTGGTTGATAGGGACCAAGCCAAGTCCAAGGATTTGGACACAAGTGTGCTTCACTCAGTGTTTATTAAGATGCTTGTGATGGAGGATTTGAAGAATAGAAACATGGAATGGGATCAATTCATTTCCTTTGGACATCTGCAATTAAATGTGGCTCCTACTCCTCAATCTAAGGTGCAGAGCCCTCTTCAAGCTGGTAGCATTGTTCACACAGAGACAAGTAGAAAGAGGAAGGGAAAACACATTGCTAAAGATGATGAATATCCTAAGGAAAACTAATAAGAAGGGGGATCTCATCACTCTCCAAAAAGGGATTTTTTACCCCAACTAGCTCCAGAATTAGCATAAATTCCATCAGCTAAAGCCATAGGGAAAAAAGGAAGAAAGTTACTCTTCCCCTCACCAACTAATGTAGTTGAACTTAAATATAGGAGGCCCTTCACCAGGTCATCAAGAAAGAAGGAAATTGTTGGAAAAGAGGTCACAACAAAATCTCTTGTCAAGAGGAAGGATAAAGGAAAAATTGATACTATTGAAAAACATATTGAAGTCATAGACATAATCACTCCCCCTGAGAACCCTACCTTCAAAGGATTGATCAGACAACTCGAAGAAGCCAGAAAGGAGGTTTCTCACTTGAAGGAAGAAGGGTTGGATAAGAGGAAAAAGTTGAAGGATTTGATGGGTATGTATTTGGAAACTATTGATATGGCTAGGTTTATAGCAAGGATATTTCTGCCCCTCCATAGGCAGCTTAAGAATTTATACAAACATAACAAATATTTGCAATCTCAAATTAGAAATCTTAAGCTAGAGTTGCATCCTTTCAAGGATGAGCTAACCCAGAGAAATTTGAATGTGTTGGCTGAAGCTACAACCAAAAGGAGTACCAAACTCAGAAGGTGAAGTGAAGTGGCCCAAAGAATCTTAATTTTTGAAATGGTTAGACTTGAACTTTTGAATATTTTGGAGAAGTATAATGACTATACCTGAATTGTCAGTCATACATCCTATTAGGAGGCTTCTAGATGCTTATCTACCTTTTGGAAAAAAAATTGAGGTATTTTTTGGCTTTAGATAGATAAATAAGATAGCTAGAGGACATTTCGCAGTGCCTGGCGCTACGAAATAGTCTACATAGTCGGATGTTGCAACTTTGTTGTGAAATCCACTGCGAAATTGTCTACATAATTAACACTGCAACTTCGTTGTGAAATCCAATGCGAAATGGTCTACAAAGTTAAATATGCAACATCACTGTGAAATGGTCTAAAAATTTAAAGTTGCAACCTCGCTACGAAATCTGCTGCAAAATGATCTACACAATCAGACACTACAACTTCGCTGCAAAATCCATTGCGAACTGGCTGATACAATCGACACTATAGGATTCGCTGCCAACTCCTATTTTGATGGATTTTTAGAGGATCAATGGTCACCAGATGGCTAGTCGAACATGGCACAACTATATGGAAGCCAGTTAAAGTTGGATATTACCTGGAAAGAAAGGAAATGCACTCAAAGGACACCTCACTATGTAAGATTAGGGTGATAAGATGGTTGCCAACATTTACCTTTTTTTATAGCAGTTTATTTTTTCCTCTCTGTACAAGTGTTAGAATCCTATGTTAGAGGATCCAACTTGAATTGTATGTTATGATTCCTTTTTTAGAATAGAAATGCTTCATTAGAATACATTGATGGGTTCAAATGGTTGATGAAAAAGACTTTTTTTGGAAGTTTTAATGAAACATAGACTATTTTGGTTTTGATGTATCAGACTTGATGAAATCTTGTTTAATGGAAGTTAGTTCTCTTTTTTCCATCTCATTTCTCTCAGTTTGAAACTGTACTATCATTGAAGGATTCAAATGATATTTTGTAGCTATATGACAAGGGATGTTTGATTGTGATATTGTTATAGATTTGTCAGAGATTTGTTTGCTTGGATTTAAGAAGTTCTTGTATCTGAAGCATTTCCCTCCTTTGTCTACTGGCATAGCCTGAAGCTAGTGGTAGATTCAATTCATTTTCTTACTAATTCTTCGTCCTATTTAGACTAATCCTCAAAACCATGACCTAAGTTAAACATGACCTCTTTTGTTGTTTCACTTTACCCAGACTTTCCTCTGTTTTTACATTGTTTAACTGAGTTTTATCAATTTGACACCTCACTTGAAAACTTATCTCATAAACATATTGATGGGTACTGATATTTCACTTTAGCAACCAAGGTGTAACTTTAAGTGCTAACATCATCCACATATTTTCTCATAGATAGATACCACTATTCGAGCAAGTGTTTCAGTTCTAGAGTTTTACAGTTTCAGCCTATTTCATTTATTTAATAGAAGATATTGTTCATTGGATATCTATGTTATTCTTAATATATTTGTGTTTATTGTATTCAGTCTGTAATAATTTCATTCCACTCCTAAATCCAGATCAATCATAACGATATATTAACAATGATCCATGATGGAGTCTATATGATCAATGCCACTAGCTACTACCAACAACTGGCTCATCATCATCATCACTATCATGATCATCATCAATGTGATCATCATCATCATCTTGTTTGGTTTATTCTACACCTGCCTCATCATCATCATCTCCCATGTTTGTATCAAACACATTATAATCTGGATCTATCTCATGAGAATCAACTGGATTTTCTGGAAGACCCGTGTTATACAAAAAAAATATTCAAAATGAAAAGTTATTATTTATTTCATGCAATAATTAATTTTATGTTATATTTCTAATATTACAACATATGAAATGAAACCATAATCATATTACATCATATCAAAGTGAAAATACAATAAGAAAATTTCAAATAAGTTACAGTCAAGATGTCATTCCAATGATGTAAAACGTGCAACACTTAAAATAAATGTTACTAAATATCACAAAAACATTTGTTCTACAATTTAACTATCAAATGTAAATTCTATTACATAATCGTAAGTGCCAACCCTCTCCATTTTGTGCTATATATTATTATGTTTTCATTGAATATCCTTTGAGAGTTAACTTGTCTGTATAACTTCTTCTGTTATATTTTACAAATGAATATTTTTCTAGGACATTTTGGCACTGTAATATGCTTCAAAGGTCCTTTGAGAATTAACTAGACTATAGGTAATTATGAATATGATCTTGATACTTATTCAACTAGACCACATCCAAATGTCAATCCTTCCAAATAAATCATTTTCATTTTTATGTCAAACAATATTCACTTCCAGACATGCTCTTGCGCATATGGAATGCCCAACCTTGAATACATTAAAGCAATGCAACAATTGGATCAAGGGGTCCAATTTATGAAACCGTGCCTTGGGAGAGGATGGAGAATGTTGTCACCTATTTCATCCCTAAAAAATATTGCAACATCTCATAGAACTCAAAAATGTTGATTCATTAGGTTTTTATGCCCCAAGGAGGTATTGGCCAAGACTCCCTGAAATGGTTTGGGATGAAACTTAAAACTGCGCATAAAATGAAAACCGAGATTGAGATTGAGGAACCATCGCCTCTGATGGATTCCTATTATAGGATTTCAACTAGAGAACCCCTCACTCCCAGGTTCCATGCCTGGAAAGTTTCTTTACTCATTGATTTCAATAACTAGGGTTTTTCTTAGTTAGAAGTAATGAAACATTTGGATTAAGGGGTCCAATTTATGAAACTGTGCCCTGTGAGTGGATGGACAATGTGGTCACTTATTCCATTCCTAAACAATATTGTAGCATCCCATGGAACTCAAAAAAGTTTATTAATTAGGGTTTTGTGCCCCAAGGAGGTATTGGCCAAGAGTCCTTGAAATGGTTTGGGATGGGACTTCCAACTGCGCATAAAACGAAAATAGAGACTCAGATTGAATAACTATCGACTCCGATGGATTCCTGGCATAGGATTTAAGCTAGAGAACACCTCACTCCTTCGTTCCAAGCCTCAAAATTAGCTTTACTCATTGATTTCCGGAACTAGGGTTTTTCTCAGTTAGAAGCAATGAAACATTTGGATTAAGGGGTCCAATTTATGAAGTTGTGCCTTGAGAGAGGATGGACAAAGTGATCACTTATAACATTCCTAAATAGGCTTGCATCATCTCATGAAACTCAAAAATGTTTCTCTGTTAGGTTTTTATCCCCCAAGGAGGTATTGGCCAAGAGTCCCCGAAATGGTTTGGGATGCAACTTGCAACAGGGCATAAAATGAAAACCGAGACTTGCATTGAGGAATCGTCAACTCCGTTGGATTATTGGCATGGAATTTCAGCCAGAGAACCCCTCACTCCTGGGTTTCATGCCTCAAACATTTCATTATTCATTGATTTCAATAACTAGGGTTTTTATCAGTAAGAAGCAATGCACCATTTGGATTAAGGGGTCCAATTTATGAAACCATGCCGCCAGATTGGATGGAAAATGTGGTCACGTAGTCCATGCCTAAACAATTTTTCAACATCTCACGAAGCTAAAAAATGTTGTTTCATTAGTTTTTATGCCCCAAGGAGGAATTGGCCAACAGTCCCTGAGATGGTTTGAAATGCAACTTGCAACTAGGCATAAAATGAAAATCGATACTCATATTGAGGAACCATTGGCTCCATTGGATTCCTAACATACAATATCAACTAGAGCACTCCTCACTCTTGGGTTCCATGCCTCGGAGGTTTATTTATTCATCAATTTCGAGAACTAGAGTTTTTCTCAGTAAGAAGCAATGCAACATTTTGATTAAGGGATCCAATTTTTGAAATTGTGCCTCTGGAGTGGATGGACAAAGTGGTGACTTATTCCATACCTAAACAATCTTGCAATATATCACAGAACTCAAAAATGTTGCTCCGTTGGGTTTTTATACCCCATGGAGGAATTGGCCAAGAGTCCCCAAACGGTTTGGGATTTGTCTTACAAATGGGCATAAAATGAAAACCGAGACTCGTATTTCCAAACCATCGAATCAATTAGAAACCTAGCATATGATTTCAGCTAGAAGACCCCTCATTCCTGAGTCACATGCCTCAGATATTGATTTATTCATCAATTTTGATAACTAGCGTTTTTCCCAGTAAGAAATAATGCAACATTTGGATTAAGGGTTCCAATTTATGAAACCGTTCCTTAGGAGAGGATGTTCAAAGTGTCCCCTAGTCCATGCCTAAAGAGTCTAGAAGAATCTCATGGAACTAAAAAATTATTCTCTGGTAGGTTTTTATGCCTCGAGAAGGTATTAGCCAAGAGTCCCCGAAATGGTTTGGGATGAGACATGCAACTGGGAATAAAATACAAATAGAGAATTTGATTGAAGAATTGTTGAATCCATTGGATTCCTAGAATAGGATTTCAGCTAGATCACCCATCACTCTTGGGTTCCATGCCTTGGAAGTTTATTTATTCATCAATTTCGAGAAATAGGGTTTGGTTCTGTAAGAAGCAATGAAACATTTGGATTAAAGGGCTCAATTTATGAAACTATGCCTCAGGAACAGATGGACAATGTAGTCACCTATTCCATGCCTAAACAATATTGCAGCATCTCATGAAACTCAAAAATGATACTCTGTTAGGCTTTTATGCCTCGAGGAGGAATTGTCCAAGAGTCTTAGAAATGGTTTTGGATGCGACTTGCAACTGGGCATAAAACAAAAACCGAGACTCAGATTGAGGAACCGTTGAATCTGTTGGATTCTTGGCATTCAATTTCATCTATAGAACCCCTCACTCTCAATTCCCATTCATTACAGGTTTCTTTATTCACCGATGTCGAGAACTAGGGTTTTTCCCAGTAAGAAGCAATGAAACATTTCGATTAAGGGGTCCAATTTATGAAACCATTCCTTAGGAGTGGATGGACAATGTGGTCACCTAGTCCATGCTTGAACAATCTTGTAGCATCTCATGAAACTCAAAAGTGTTTCTTTGTTAGGTTTTTATGCCCCAAGGAGGAATTGGACAAGAGCCCCTAAAATGGTTTGGGATGTGGCTTACAACTGGGAATAAAATGAAAATTTCGGAACCATCAACTCTGTTTGAAACCTTGCATATGATTTCAGCTAGAGCACCCTTAATTCCTAGGTCCCATGCCTCAAACGTTTCTTTATTCATCAATTTCGAGAATGAGGGCTTCGTCTATTAAGAAACAATGCAACATTTGGATTAAGGGGTCCAATTTATGAAACCGTGCCTCGAGAGAGGATGAAAAAAGTGGTCACCTATTCCATGCTTAAAAAATCTAGCAGTATCTCATAGAACTAAAAAAAAATTCTCTAGTAGGTTTTTATGCCCCAAGGACGTATTCACCAAGATTCTATGAAATGGTTTGGGATGCAGCTTGTGATTGCATATAAAATGAAAACTGAGACTCAAATTGAGTAATATTCAATTCCTTTGGATCTTCGCCTACAATTTCAGCTAGAACAACCCTCACTTTAGGGTGCATGCCTAGGAAGTTTCTTTACTCATCGATTTTGAGAAATAGGATTTTTCTCAGTTATAAGTAGTCCAACATTTGGATTAAGGGATCCAATTTATGAAACCATGCCTCGGGAGTGGATGAACAATTTTTTTACTCAGACCATGCCTTAACAAGCTTGCAATATCTCATGGAACTAAAAAATGTTGCTCTGTTAGGTTTTTATCCCCCAAGGAGGTATTGGCCAAGAGTCCTTGAAATGGATGGGATGCGACTAGAAAATAGGAATACAAATAAAATCGACACTCGGATTGAGGAGCCATCGTCTCCATTGGATTCTTGGCATAGGATTTCAGCTAGAGAAACCCTCACTCATGGGTCTCATGCCTCAAAAGTTTCTTTATTCATTGATTTAGAGAACTAGGGTTTTGCTCAGTAAGAAGCAATGAAGCATTTGGATTAAGGGGTCCAATTTATGAAACCATTCCTTGGGAGTGGATGGAAAAAGTGGTCACCTATTCCATGTATAAACAATCTTACAACATCTTGCAAAACTCAAAAATGTTTCTCCGTTAGGTTTTTATGCCCCAAGGACAAATTGGCCAAGAGTCCCCGAAATGGTTTGGGATGCTACTTGCAACAGGGTATAAAATGAAAACCAAGACTTACATTGTATAACCGTAGACTCCATTGGATTCCTGGCATATGATTTCAGATAGAGAACCCCTCACTTCTGGGTTCCATGAATCGAAGGTTACTTTATTCATCGATTTCGAAAACTAGGGTTTCTCCCTGTAAGAAACAATGAAACATTTGGATTAATGTGTCCAATTTATGAAACCATGTCATGAGAGAAGATGAAAAAATTATTGGTTGTGGAGCCTGATTATCTTCCTGATTCAAAGGTCCTTGCTTCCATCCATGTTTATACCCCATGAAGACTTTATACCCCAGAAGTATGTACACTCTTCCACGCAGGGGAGTGCAGAGGGGGTGTACCCCCTCTGCAAGGTCTGGGGGGTTCGAGGGCGAAGCCCTTGAAGGAAAAATTGCCTTGTAAATGTATATTGTAATTTCATTGTAAATCTAGACCATTCATTATAAGGTTGCAGACCTAACGATAGAAATTATGTTATGGATTTTTTCCCTAGAAGGCAACCCTATGTTATGAGGGAAATGTGTTGCGGCTATGAATTATGACGAGTATTGTATTCTAAGAGAGGATACTGTGAGAGAAATAAGAGGAAGTTACAATGGGTTTTACTGTAGGTTGTATCCCTTCATTTGCTGGATAATAATAAAGGAATGTGTTAGCACTTGGTAAATTTCCTAGAGGTTGAAAAAGAAGAAATCTACAAAGGTAACCTTAACCAACCGCTTTTAAAGTTGGGATCTAGCCCTTCCAGCTTCAGAGAGGGATCTCTCTTTATGATTTAGCTTGGTTTTGATTTCAGATTTTAGGCTAGGTAAAAAGAACAGGTATGTTTTGTTGTAAAAGGGTTTATAAATTGGTTGAGACAGCTTATACATCCATTGGGCTATGGGGTCTGTATTTAATCAAATCTGAGAAACAACCAGAAATGCCAAAGAAATCCTTCACAGGGCGAGATAACACACTCACAGGATCTTTTATAATTAAAGTGATGAACGAAAGAAAAGATAAGGAAAATAACTCCAACTAACAAGCATTTAAGAATTTCTTAATTGAAGATATTTAGAAGATAAACATTAAAATCTTTAGAATCAGAAACAGGGTATCAAAGATAAATCCTGCAACATAACGTTATTCATAAAGATTAGTTATCGAAAGACAAGATGATAACAGAGCGAGAAAACATTGGACTGAGAAGATCACATCACTAGTAAACATGCGCAAGAATCCTGTAAAGTGCCTCTTATTTATTAATGGTAGATCTCTTCAAAAATAGTACAGCTTGATAGCAACAGGGTGTGAAAATCAACAACCCTCAATACATTGAAAAATGAAGTATTTATAAGTCAAAATATAAACGTTCCTGTCATAACTGATCAGGACGTGCTCATCATATTTTTAGCATAACTAACTTAACTAATCAAAAC